>APFE030570503.1:47364-76678 GCA_000404065.3 Pinus taeda
AACCTCCAGTGCCATATCCATTGTTCTTCGTTCTTGCTTAGATAACATTGTTGTTGTCCTTCTTTGAATATGTATAAATTATTTGGATTTCTTATGCCTTTGATCATTGTTTCTCCAGTATCAATATCATGAACACTACATACATTTGATCAAAATATTACCTATGTTCCTTGATCACACATCTGACTGACACTCAATAGATTATGCTTTAAGCCATCAACATACATAACATTTCCTACTTTGACCTTTTATTTTAAAAGAATAGAAACTTTTCCTTTTATGAGTGCAGGGGTGTCCTTTCCAAATGAGACCTTCTTCTCCTTCTCCAAGGTACTATATGACTGAAGGCTTTTTTTATCACCTATCATATGTTTTGAACATCCACTATCGATGTACCATTGATTTTCCTGCCCTTCTGCATATAAGGCTATACCCCATCTTTCTGGTTGTGTTTATTTCATTCTCCATGTTTTGATATTTGAGGATTGCTCCTTCTGAGTTGCCTACCGAAACTTTCTCCTGCATTCAGAATCTTCATGACAAAAATTATTACAAATAGAATATTTTATTTCATTTTCAAGAGCAGAAAAGTTATTGTAGGTCCTTTTCATAATCCCAGTCATAATTCTCTGTTTTTGAGTTTCTCTAGTCATGATATTTTTGTAGGAAACACCCTGAGCTGCTTTATGTCCAAAATTGTGACATGAGAAACATTGGCCATTGAAGAAATTCCTGCGATTATCAACCTTGCATATCGAATGATTGTAGTTTTCACTGACATTCATTCTTGAGGAAAATTGAGAATGATTTACCTGTGGTCTATTGTAGCTTCCATTTACCCTTGAAGCAGATTGACCCTGATTTATTTGGTGATCTCTGTTCATTCTTGAAGAAAAATGTCCCTGATTTACCTGGTGAGCAGCATTGTGCCTTTCTTGTTGATTGTCAATTTGTTCACTTCTCCTTGCTGCATCAATATAACTTTTGGAGGTGGATGGCTTCTGTGCTTGAGATGCTTCTTCATTATATCCTAGACCTATCTTGATTAGTGGAGAACGTTGTACTTTGATAATCTCATCTAACGTTTCAGATCCTTTAACAAATCTAAGATTAAGAGCTTTAGTTTTCTCAATCTCTTTTCTAAGTCCCACTATTTCACATTCTAACTTTTCATGATGTTTTTCACTTTCAGCCAATTGGAATTGCAGAGTATCAATAATCATATTTTTCTCTTCTAAATAAATTTTGAGTTTAGAAATCTCTTCATAAAGACCTTCTTCATCTATAGCATCCATGAAATCATCATCTTCAAAAGCCATTAAAAGTCTATAATTATTACCTTGTTCATCTTCATCACTATTTGAAAATCCATCGTTGTCTTCATGAGTGTAATAGCTTTTCTTATTTACATTATGTTTCTTGTTCCATCTAACAGGTTCCTTACCTTTATGAGGAAACTTGGCAGCATAGTGACCGACTCTTCCACAAGCAAAACATTTGAAAGGTAACTTACCTCTGAATCTTCCAGCACCCCATTGAAGGTTCTTGACAAAATTTGATTCTTCCTCTTCTTCTGACATATATCCTGAGTCATAAGAATCTCCTTTTCCTGAGGCCTTGATTGTGGCTTTTCTTATGTCTGATGGTCCCCCTTTCCTCATTTTATAAGCGGTTAGAATTCCATGTAGTTGCGACATGGTAATTTTCTGTAGATTCTCCTTTTCTTGTATTGTAGAAACTTTTGATTCAAACTTAGAAGACAAAGATCTCAGAACCTTTTCAACCACAACAACCTCTTTTATTTCTTCACCCAAATTTTTCATACAATTAACAATCTCATCTATGCATAGGAAATAGTTATCCACACTTTCCTCATTGTACATTCTAAGATTTTCATATTGAATTCTGACGATTTGAAGTTCTGCTCTTTTTACCTGTTCATCTCCTTCATAGCTTAGAACGATTTTGTCCCATATTTCTTTTGTGGTTTTATACTGAACAACCTTGACGAAATATGATTGAGATAAACATCCTAATAGAGTATTGATAGCCTTTGCATTAGTTTCAAATTGCTTCTTCTCAGCCGGATCTATAGGAGTTGCCGATGGAAAAGTGTACCTTGTATCTATGATATCCCAGACTTCTATACCAAGAGATTGAAGATAGGCTGTAACTCTTACCTTCCAATAGACAAAGTTGGTCCCATCAAAAATTGGTGGCCTGATTGATGCTTCTCTCTCTCGTAGTTGCTCATGATGATAGATCTTCCTTCAAGCGATCAAGCTTCTTCTGAAGGACCTGCTCTGATACCAATTGTTGGAAATAATACTGAGAGGGGGGGTGAATCAGTATTATCTAGTCAATTATTTTCTTTTTCAAACCCAAAACCTATACGCTAATTCAGTTAGAGAAAACCATGTATATATGCAACTACAGATAAGGAAACCCGCGTATACCATAAAGACTTATAATTTAAAATATTCTACAGATGTTGAATATTAATTTATGCATCAGGATCATATAAACAGTAACCAGGAACATAAAAATAGAGCAGAAAACAATCACACACAATAACACAAGATATAAGGTGGAAACCCAATGTGGGTGAGAAACCACCTGCTGCAATATGTCTCTATCTTTTCAATTAGAAACTTCCTTTTACAATCATTCTATACTGGTGTAGTCCTTTACAAGTACGTAGGTTGATACCTACAGAGAGCTACAACCCTCTCTTGTTTTGCAGCTTCTCCTAGACGGGAGTTACAACCCCCTTAGTTCTTGTACTAGTTGAGATACTAGTACGTAGGCTACTACTTGCAAAAGACTACAACCCTCTCTTCCTTCCAAAGACCATGTTTCATAAATTTTCAGATTGGATCCACAAATAACATCAATCAAACATCAAGAATTTCTGCATCAGCCAATCACCTTTTCACCAATCAAAACTGAATCAAAATAAACACTTCTCTGACAAATCTACCCAGATCATAATAACAGTAATCACACCCCACTTCTGAACCCAGAACACTGTAGCAATAAACATAAGCAGCTAGAACATAAATCAAGAGATGTACGCTACTTCACTATTCAGAAACCTGCGTGCATATGCTTCTGCGACTTTCCCTTAGAAGAAGAACGTGTATACGCTTCTTCACTTCACTGAACCTGTGTACAGATCTATAAATTCATTCTTTCAACATCCAGATATTAGTTAACCCAGATTATCAGATTTATAGATCAAGCGTGCACCACATATCACATATCAAAATCATATAGAGATACCACTATTCCAACCTTAAGAATTTGACCCATCAATAGAAGTTATCCTTCTCCTTGTGCTCAGGCTCCTTCTTCATTTAAATCCAGATCTGCACCATAACCTAATCATAGTATTCCAGATCTAGCACTTTATCAGATATTCAATAATTCAAAAGATGCCTTGCCAAAAGATCTCCTTCCTCTTTTATAGCCTTAGGCCTTTCACAATACCACGGACAAAAAGCCATAACAATTCAATCCCATGGACCCAATACTTGGGATCAACACTTATAACGAGATACCATGGCCCAAAACCATAGGTTCAAATACCAAGGACTAAATACCATGAACCAACCATAAGATTTCCCATGTGCGTGCGCTTTTCTCTGCATGAAAGTGCGTGAACTTTTCTCTGCATGAAAGTGCGTGAACTTTTCTCTACATGAAAATGCGTGAACTTTTCTCTGCATGAAAGGAACTTTTCCTTGCATGAAAGTGCGTGAACTTTGTTTCACACCTTTTGTGCGGGAGACCTGTGGAACCAGAAAATAACTTTTATGCACTATAATTTATCATCTGAGATGAGTGGGTTGCCATCAAGTACAACATATGTATCATAATGCCAACATGTTTATGGTTATAGTTTAACTGAGGGAGTGTATATTAAGATTTGGGGTTTTACGTATAATTAAATAATATGGGAAATGGTACATTTGTGTAGGATTTATTTAATAGTAGTTAGGAGTTAATATGACATAAAATGAGAATCAGCGCTAAGTAAACATTAGATATTTACATTTACTTAGGCTTAAAGTGAAAAAAGGAGTTTTTTAGTGATATTATGTATTTTCCTAGGTTAAGTAGGATTTTTACTTAGGAAATGAGTTTATGAAATTAAATTAATGGTTTATGGATGATTCTAAGTACTTAGGATTTCAAATTATTGGGCCAAGGGTCCAGTCCCTCCAAAAGTAAGTGAAATGCTCTGAGCCCCTTTAATTTTCAAAGACCTTTAACTTTAGGGGAAATTAGTGAAATCTTTAGGGAAAAATGTGAATGGAAGTTAGTTATTTGACCTTGTCTTGCTTGAACTGCATCAAGTGTAATGTCTACCTTGCACTTGTTAAAATTAAAAATTAACAGTTTTAGAGACATTATCCATCACAAGTAATTCTGCAACACCATCTACCTACTCTACCTACTTTAGCCTGACATTTTTTCCTTCTTGTTTGGGTGCACTTAAACTGGTAAACCCTTGTCAATCTTCTTTTTCTTTTACATGGCAAGCCTACCTAAGTCTGCAGTTATTACATCCAAGGGCTCAGATTAAACTGTTGAGCTCCTTTTATTTACTCTACCTATCTACTTATCTACCAAGTTTACGTTGTTTCGTCATATTTTATCCTCTATTCTACAGCATGAAATTGAAAAATGAATGAGCCAAGTTTAAGTTGTTTGACTATTCATCAATTATTGCATAAGTTGACAAGCTGCACACAATTGCTTAGTACAGAAGATCAAAAGGTATTGGCATTTAGACTTGCCCACTTTCCTAGTCTTTTTGTTTGGGGTTCATTTCTTCTTATTTTTTGACAATTTTATTCTTTTTACCCTTCAATTTGTCTTTTAGGGTATACCCTCTTTACATTTTTTAAATTATTTGATTTTTTGAAAATATGGAAAACCTTTGCAACAATAAAGGTATGAACATATTACAGAGCCCATCAATTCAATCATGAAATGTGACACCTATTGGTATAGTAGCATAACAGGGCACACTGTTAAGAACTTACCATTATCGAATGGGTGCTAGAAATCTAAAATGTTATCCATTGAATGAGATATAGGAGTATATTTGTCTAGATGGGAAGGTTTATATAGTTTGAGCTTGTAGTCATTAATTATTGGAGAATATCATATTGCAGATGAAGCTTTGGGTTGAATGTAATTTCATGAACTTATTGAAAATACTAAGAGGGGGGTGAATCAATCTTTATTTTCAATTTTTACTTTTACTAGTTAGATCACTTATATTTAGAACAGAAAATGAACAATAGAAATAAATGCTTTTATTAATGTAATCTTTATAATGAATTAAGTACAATATTGGTAGGGATCCAACCGTTTATGAAGACACTTAGGCTCCAACCTGAGATGTGTGAAGCACCTACTTGAACTTTATTGAGGCTACAACCTCCGGGGTTTGAGCCCTATATTATCCAAGGCACCAACCTTGAGTCTAGGAGCATCAAATCCAAGGACACCAATTCTATTTTGTCAAGATATGTTCTGGTTGTACTTCATAGCTCTCAAAGTCTTATTCAACAAGTATTGTTAATCTTTAGCTTCACCGTAGTCTCCATGCTACATCATCAATGACAACTGTGTCATATAGAACATGTCGCCACTCTTCTTCATGGTACCCAATCAAATCCTCCAATTTTACTTCATGATGACTTCAGCAAAACATCATGTCTCCAAGGATGTTTAAAAGTCTTCTTCAATTCTTACTCATCCACATGTCACGGGTTCCAAGTGATTTTTCTTTCACAAGTAAATAAACTTCAAACCCAAGCTTGAATGCTTGTATGAGCAATAGTCATTCACTCCATCAGACCACTGTTAAAAATATCACACTGCCTAGTGCACCATGTTGTACCAAGACTTTAGTAATGAAAATCCTTGCACCACAGTACACCATTGTCCAACGCACCATGTTGCACCAAGAATACAACAATGAGAATCCTTACACCACACTACACCATTGTCCAACACACCATGCGACACCAAGAATTTAGCAATGACAATATTTGCACCACACTACACCACTATACAACGTACCATACTACACCAAGACATCAAGATCTTAGTGCTTCTTCATTTCCGCAATGCTTTAATTCTTCAAAGTATCCTTGCTCAACTATTGCACATTCTTCCTCAAGGCTTTATCACAATATCATCAAGGCTATCCTCAAAGGAGATGCTAAAGAGTCTTCTTGATTGTCCTAAGATATTCTTCAATACTCCAAAGAAATAGTCCGAAAGGTGATCTCAACAATACTCCAAAGCAATAGTCTGAGGGTGATCAATACTCCACAATTCGAGCTACAACAAAAGCTTGAGTGTGATCAATACTCCACAATATGAGTTACAACAAAACTCCACAGTCTGAAGGTTATCACAACACTGCTCCACTTTGTTATCCTCCATAATGTCACAGGAAAAGAGGAATCGATAGAGGTAACCATAGAAAATCGTAGCGTTCCCAGTGAAAAGAGCACCGTACTCCCCAAAAATGCAGCGAGGTGGCTTAAAAACATAGCGAAAGAGTTTGAAATCAATTTTTGGAAAGTCTTTGGCCTTAAAAATGGTGAGGAAGTGATTTATGATGAGTGAGAGCTTAATTAGCTATGAAATGAATGAGATAAATGAATAATGATGGTATTTTATAGATTTTGAGGTTAATTTCTTTTCGTTGTAGTGGGGTGGCCCACACTTGCCTTTCTCACTTTTTTCGAAACCATGTAGATCGGGAACCTTTGAATGTAGCTTGAGATTATTTGAAGATTAATAGAACATACTTTTGAAATGGAACTATTTTTTGAAATGTTGTTTTAATAACTAATCCTTCACATGCCAATTTATGGATGGGATGAAGAATTGAATGAATGAAAACCCTAGTGACCTAATGGATGAACAATGAATTGAATGACAACCATGATACTGAAACTGAGATGACCATGACACTTTTTAGAGATGGAACATCATAATGAGTGATGGAAGTGACTGGAACATGGAAATCTTGAAGGAGCAGTAGTAGATTTAGGCACACTAGCGAGTGACAAAATTTTATTCTAAAAGCCTAGTGACATGATAAAATTTGACTCTGAGACCACTAACAAATTTTGGTAAAAGCATACTTGATCACTAGTGATAGGAAGAACCAACCGACACCAACACACTCATCAAGGGTAATCTTAGAAGGTTCAAGTCACGCATCCTAGAATGTTACAAATCCGAGCTGATATGTATGTCCATCGAGCCACTATGTGGAAGGTTGAGCATAGGTCTAACTCACTGTTGGTTGTATCAAAATCTGAAGTAGATAATAGGCTTCACTATCTCAACTGATTCAAAGGAATGTCGAGGTGAATCCTCCTTCACTGTGAGACCCATCTCAAGACCCTGCTCATTCAATCGTCCTCCTCTCCTAGGATCTCTATTAGTCCCAATTCTTGTCATAATGTAACCATCTTGAAGGAATAGTGTTTGAAGACTTTGAATCATTTGAATGGGGTTGATACTAATCTTCATAATCTTTTTGCAACACTAGATCTTGGTTCATCATCTTCTGGTGCATTGTCTTTTGTTTTCACTTTCTCTCCTATTCGGTCCCTTAGATATTATTTTCTCAATTATGAGGGCTTACGATGATAATCATGTCCTTAAACATTAGGGGATAATCATGTCAAAGACAAATTAAATATGTGGTTGCTATTGCATAGGAAACTATACATATTATCAAATATAAGAAGCTTGAGGTGATTATTATGAAGCTGGACCTTCAAAATGATTCTAATTATGTAGATTGGAGCTTTCTCCAGCTTGTACTACACAAAATTGACATTTCATTTCAAGTTCCAAAATGGAACATGGCCTGTGTATCTACTGTAAACTTTGTCTCATTAGTTAATGGACTTCCTACTAAATTATTTTCTACCTGTCGGGGTCTCTCACGAGGATGCACCTTATCACCCCTTATTTCCATTCTTTTTATTGAGAGACTTAGTAGCTTTCTCTTGCAAGTAGATATAAATAGGTCACTGACATGTATCTTGATTATTACACAAGTCATAGTTACTCATCTGGTTTTTGTCGACGATGTGTTACTATTTGGTAGATTATATGTTCTAGAATGGAGACATAATTATGGTATCATTGACTTCTTTGGATTGGTCTCTAGACTCGTTATGTCGCATGGCATATTTTCGATTGCCTTTGATGCCTTTGACAATGAAAAAAATATCCAATAGAGGATACCAAGTAGAAACAATCGTAACAACTGTAAGACATACCCGAAACCCAACCTGACCATCAAAATATTACCATAAATAATCTTGTAATTATGATTCAAAAATTAATATCTTAAAATACGTATGATGAATGTAATTTTCATAACATAATTAATATCATAAAAATATTACAATAACTCTTGTTTTTCATCTTAATTCATGTTGGAGACAACATTGATTATGATGTGATACTTGGTTTCTTAATATCGTGGTTTATGGTCCGCCACAACCTTGCCACCATCTACTCCTCTACCATGTCACTTTTGTTCTCACCTACTCTATTCTCCAACACCACTTATGAGCACCAAATCACATTGATACAACTGTCATACATCTACTTCATTTGTCCTAATCTAGTAAGAAAAACATCATTACACTGAGTGCCCTTAAGCTCTAGTCATGACCACAAATATCTTCATAAAACATAAAATTTTACAAGCTTGAGGAATTTGGAATCCCTCCTTGTAGAATATCCATGGTCATATGCCTAAAAAAGAGGAGTTCTTCATCCACTTGGTTGTTGTAAGTTCCTCTTCTATTTTTATAATCCCTTTCCTCAATCTCCTTCACTTCTTATTAAAAATCTATGGAAATCTTGTTGTGATAGTGTTATGCTATTTTATTGGTTGTGCAACCTTGTCTTCATTCAATGGACCAAACCCCATGACTGTGTCCCCTCGTTGTTTTCTAAGGTGCACCCTACTCAGGCCTTGTTCATTGTCACCATTGTTGAATAGACTGTTGCTACCCATTGGTATCTCACAATAGGAGAGGTACCTTCCTTCAAGCCAACTCATCATAAAAATACCTCAACTGCTCTAGAAAAAATGTCCTCCATTACAAATTGAGACCCAATAGGAGATCATAGATCAAAAGAAAAAAAGGCAATTTCTACATGGCTCATCCCTTACACTATTTGTGGTTTTCATTAACATGGCACTGATATTTGTCATTTTCTCTATAACTCGACCTCCCTTGAAATTGCCTTGGCAATGCCTTGTCCTACTGCAAGGTACATTATGGTAATGCAGGTGGGAATAGATCACAGGCTCCTAAAGGGTGTGGACAAATGACCAAAATATTACGTTAATGTAGTGGGAACACATGTCAAGATCCTAGACGATGCAGACAGACAATGAAAGATTCCCAAGTACCTTCCCCTTAAAGAACACTTTTGGTGTAAAAATATTTTTAAGTATAACAACATGAATCTTAGCTATTAATTTGTACATGCATTTACATAATGATCTAGGCTTGAATTCATCAAATTAAGGTCGCTTATCTTTCTTAGGAACCAAAGTAAGGAACATCAAGTTTATTGCTCTTAAAGCTTTTCTACAGGTTTGAATTGTCATACTACATATAGCATGTCGTCTTCCAACATCTCATAAAGACAATAAATAATTTTACTATCGAAGTGTTTGGGCTCTACTTTCATATTTTTCAAATGAAGCCATAACAATTTTCATCTCTTCCTTGAATTACTTTGGGTTATTAAATTATTATCTTCTTTAGTTATGAAACCAGCGAAATCATATGTAAGCTTTAGAAATTGAATATCACCATAGTTGGCTTCTTATAAAAAAATTTGAAGTGAGTCACTCCAAAAGTATCTAAACCTAGAGAACTATTAATTATTTTCCCATCTTGATCATAAATTTCCCAAATCGAGTTAATATTTTTTCCATGGTTTGCAGAGTTGTGAAAATACATTGTGTTTTTAGTATATTTTTGAAGCTACGCACATTTTCCCTGCACTCTTCTATATTTCCAATTTTATAAGGATAATATTATGATTTGAACATCCCCTAGACACCAATTTCAAATATTTTTTTCTCCATGTAGCAAAGCACCCTACCCGCTAGCGTGGAGGTAAGAGGACCATACAATAACAAAAGTTGGAAAGCCATTACAATAATATATTTGATATGAGTTCAACATGTCATTTGAGGAAATTGAACCTCAATGAGGAAAATAACAAATCATTCCTTAATTTCGAATATTATCTACTTCATGTATCAATTTTTTTGAAATTAAAAACCTAACAATCTCGTTTAAGCTTTGACACCAAACCAAATATACTTACCCCTCATTTAATGCTTAAAATAATATATTAGAGAATCAATTAGTTAGAGAACACCATAGGTCAAGCCTTCTTAGAGTTTTAAATCAATCCTATCTCTGACATTTTTCTACTTCTTAAAGTAAATTTAAGTTCTCTCCAAACTACAACCTTTTTCTCCTTTCAAGTTATCCATATAATATAAATTATTCGATAACTCTCCGCTTACCCTCATGGTTTGGTAAAACCTCAAGATTTCTTTGGCCACAGTGACCTTTCTTTCCTTTAAGGGATCCATGTCACAAAGGTTTTTCCTTCACTATTGTTCACCATCATGAGGGCCATAATAATTTAAACTCAAAATTTCACGAACAATATCAATAAAATCAAAACCAGTCCAATACTCAGTACAAAGCAAGCTATGTCATTTTTACTCTACTATGATCACTACTTTGGAACCCATGGAAGACAAGGACTTCAACAATTTCCATAGAGGATATGTTGCATAAGATGCCATTGCATGCGCAAGGGTTTTAGGGGATATATATTTTTCTTAAGATAAGGGTTTGTACCAAGAAATTTGTTGATACAAGGGCTAGCGAGGATTTCTTAGATGTCTATAAGAGAGGGCTTTAATGGGTTATTAAATTGTTTTGGAAGAGAATGTTTTACTGGGTTCTCAGGGATTCTCAAGCTTTATATAATAGATAGTGTTTATGGGTTCCAAAGTTTTTTGGTTGTTTTTGGTGCGTGCTAATTTAGGGGTTTTACGACATAGAAAAGTGAATTGTTTTGAGGACGTTTATGCAACTGCCAGTGTGAGATTGATTCGTTAAGCCCCTCGATTGATAAATTTATGGTTTTAAAATGCATGTAGATGTAAAGGGGAGCCTCCGAAACCTGATATTAAGGTATGTTGTTAACCATTTTCCTTTTTTCATTTCATGATTTATGTTCAAAATGCGAACCGGTGGAAACCCTTATTTATTAGGGCTAATTTGTGCCCAAAATGTTGTGGGTTCTGTGGCTTTCTTAATGTCATTTCTCTGCAGGAAGAGGTAGGGGCATAGGAAGAGGAACACGAAGAAGTTCTTATTGATACACTTGGAGGGATTGATAAAGAACATGTAGAATAGGAACAACCAAGCAATAAACTGTGAAAAACCTTAAAGTTCGTGACAAAATATGAGGGTGCTAGAATACTAAGCACTCGAGCATCGCAAATAAAGCATGTGCCAATAGGTTATTTAGGATGGTAATTATCTTCCTAACTCTACATTAATATGTTACTAATCAATTTAATATGCATAATATATGTTTTGGGAGAGGGGACATGCTTTCACGTTTCTTATTTCTAGAAACCTGCGTTGCTTCTTTGTTCGTTTCTTGTTTCTGGTAAGGAATGGAACTATAGAATCAATACTAGTTGAGATTAATCCTTAATTTAGAGAGTTCTATTTCCAAAAATCCCATGTTACATCTTAGTTCTACAATTAGACATTTTGGTCATCAACATGACATTTTCCTGTGGCAGCGTGAATGCACTTGTCATGGTTGAACTTGAAGGCGAGATTAATCCATTAGAGGTATATTTGTTTTCGACATAACTTTGTTTTATTCCTTTTCTTTTTCCATTTTGAATGAATTTATTACCATTATGCGCTGGATCTCATTTTTGAAATAAACATTGAGTTAAGAGCATTTTGTAGGACTTGAAATGATCATTTATTTTTATCTTTTGTTACTTTTCCAATGAAATAGTTATTTGAAAAGAGTTTGAAATAAGTTTCCATTTTCATTGGTGATTGCAGATTGCAATGAAAGAAATCAGGGAGCTAAAGATTCCTTTTACTATTCATTGATACTTGCTTGATGGAAGATGAGATGACTGTACATTGCTTTACTTCCATGGTATTGTGATGTCCTTGGGGCCTGGATGCCTTCCTTGGCCATCCACAACTATCATCAATGTTTTTTCCTCCAAATTAGCATTTATGAGGCCAAATTTAAAATTCAAATCGACAATATAAAATCACATTTACAGGCAGATATAAATTAGCAATGGAAATAGCACTATGTTTTTGAATGTTATATATATATATATATATATATATATATATATATATATATATATATATATATATATATATATATATATATATATATATATATATATATATATATATATATATATACATCTCATGAGACACTTAGATCTAATATTATATGTCCAACAAGTGACCACAAAGTTGGAGCCAAAAGTGCATCCGATGTGAATATACAATGGGACTACGAAAGAAATTGTTATCACTATGCATGTAGAAGCTGAGAAAGAACTATAATTAGTCAATAGAAACACAAGAAGTATTGCAGATCCAAATCTAATACCAAAACCATGCTCAGTGAATAATGCAAATGTCAAGAGATGATGGTTCTAGAAGAATATAGATTTGAGGACAGAAAAGGATGATTGAATTGTCCACACAAATCCTTAATATAATAACTTATAAATTGGGCTAGAACTTTAATTGCACTTCATTTCACAATAAATAGTTGTCCATACTCATTGTTGCAACATTTACATAGTTTTCCTAGATATTTGATTTATAGAAATACAACTATTTGTAGATACATATATTTTTGTCAATCAATTTTAATGACATGTGAAATTTGACATCATAAAAAAAAGACATGTTTTTCTTGGATAATAAGATTCCTTTAATAATTAATACAAATAGACATGTATTGCATATTGTACAAAAAAATATGGGATTTAGTTACAACTACGCCAACACTAACTAAACTATAAATTATGGTGTGCGATAAACCCAAAACACCCATTACCCTAATACATGTCCCTTGAGTAGACATAAAACATAACATTTATATAGCTTCAAGAAAATGACATAAGAAAACAGACTCAAGTCTAAGTAGCACAAAACATAAATCATTAGGGAGCTGTATGGAGAGGCCCAATTGTGAATGATCCATTTTTTGATGGAAAAATTAGAAAAAATGTTCATAAAGCACTGAAGAAGAGGAAGAAACCATAAAAGCTGAAGAAGATGAATGGTCACTAAATTTTCTAAAACAAGATTTAAATAAATTATTTAGATCTGTTTAATTAAAGTGACAGTAAATAAATTGAAAAAGGAAGATATATTTCAATTTAAAATGGTCATTAAATTTTATAAAACGGAGATTTAAATAAACTATTTAATTTTTTTTATAAAACAGAGATTTAAATAAACTATATTTTTTTCAATTAAAGTGAGTGTAAATAAATTAAAAAAGGAAGATATATTTCAATTTAAAAAAGATTTTATGGAGAGAAGAATAAATATGAAGAAGAATATCATCCAACTTTTGAAAACATGAAGAAAATTAATGAAAATCAAACCAAGATTACATCCAATTCAACCATTTCTCTTTGAGTCTATGATGGGTGCTTAAACAAATCAAAACATTGGTTTGTATGCAAAGCAATTCAGAGAGCTCGCTTTGGTTTTCCCTTTTTCAGGTGGGGAGGAATCACTCCATCGCTTAAGAGTTCCTAATCATTGTTGCTTGTATCAACTATACTACCATGTAATACAAATGCTTCTTAACGACAAACACTCCTTTGCTATGGATTTTTGTCGAGATATTACTATATCAATGAAAAAGTCCTTAACTAAAAAGGAAACCTAACGCTATAAGCCAGGAAAAGAATCAGTGGAACAAGCCAAAAATGAACCTGGAAAGGCGACAACCCCATGAAAACGTCAGGAGACATCTTGGGCCATGGTCATATAGCAGAGCCTGGTAGGATGTGGCTAGAATGACGTTCTCCTTCCCATGTGGTGGCTAGAGGGGCATATGAGAGCAATCAGAGCTTTTGTCACCCATTCTCCTTCCAGACCACTAATTCTTACCACCAAATTCTTCATGGAAAACCTCCTCACATTTAACTATGAATGTGCACCATAAGAGAGGGTTTTAATGGGTTATTAAATTATTTTTCAAAATGTTTTACCAGGTTTCAAGGGTTTCAAAATCTTTATATAATAGACCATATTTCTGGGTTTCGAATTTGTTTAGGTGTTTTTGGTGCGTGCTAATTTAGAGGGTTTACAAAATAGAAACATGAAAGGTTCCTAAGGTCATTTATGCGACTGGCATTGTGAGAATGATTCATTACACCCCTTGTTTGATAAATTTGTGGTTCTGAAATGCATGCAGATACAAAGAGAAGCCTCGCCAACCTGATATTGGGGTATGATGTTAATCATTTTCCATTTTTATTTTCATGATTTATGTTCAAAATAGAAACCGATGGAAACCCTTATTTGTCAGGGTTAATTTATGCCCAAAATGTCATGGGTTCTTGAGCATTCTTAATTTCATTTTTCTGCAAGAAGAGATAGGGAAGAGGACTAGGAACACGAAGAAGTTCCTGTTGATACACTTGGAGGGGCTGATAAAGAGCCTGTAGAATAAGAAACACCAAGCGATAAACCTCAAAAAAATCCACCCTTATTTGTCAGGGTTAATTTGTGCCCAAAATGTCGTGGGTTCTGGGGCTTTCTTAATTTCATTTTTCTGAATGAAGAGGGAGGATCAAAGGAAGAGGAACAAGAAGAAGTTCATGTTGATACACTTGGAGGGATTGATGAAGAACTTGTATAACAAGAATAACCAAGCATTAAACCTCGAAAAACCTCAAAGCTCATGACAAAATATGAGCTTGCTAGAATACTAGGCACTCGAGCATTGCAAATCAGGCATGTTTCAATAGGCTTTTAGGACGATTATCATCTTCCTAACTCTACATTAATATGTTACTAATAAATTTAAGATGTATAATATATGTTTTGGGAGAGGGGACATGGACTCATGTTTCTTTCTATGTGTCTTGTTTCTGGTAAGGCATGGAACTGTAGAATCAATACTAGTCAAGATTAGTCCTTAATTGAGAGAGCTCTATTTCTGAAAAGCCCATGTTACATCTTAGTTCAAGAGTTAAAAAATTTCGTCATAACCTTGACATTTTATTTTGGCGGCATGAATACACCTATCATGGTTTAACTTTAATGTGAGACTCAACCATTGGAGGTATATTTGTTTATGACAGACCTCTATTTTATTCCTTTTATTTTTCCATTTTCAATGAATTCTTTGTCATTATGAACTGGATCTTAGTTTTGAAATGCACATTGAGTTATGATTATTTGGTAGGACTTGAAATGATCATTTTCCAATGCAGAAGTTATTTGAAAAGAGTTTGAAATAGTTTTCCATTTTCTTTGGTGATTGAAGATTGCAATGAAACAACTCGGAGAGATGAAGATTCCTTTTACTGTTCCCCACTACTTGCGTGATGGAAGATGATATGATTGTAAATTTTTTTAGTTCCATGATATTGTGATGTCCATGGATGCCTTCCTTTTCCATGCACCACTATCATCAAGGTTTTTTCCTTAAAATTAGCATTTATGAGGCTAAATTTAAAATTCAGAGGGACAATGTAAAATCACATTTACAAGCAAAAATAAATTAGCAATGGAAATACAAATATGTTTTTGAATGCTTTATATATATATATATATATCTAGATAGTCATGAGAGACATAGATCTAATATTATATGTCCAACAAGTGACCACAAATTTGGACCGAAAAGTGCATCCAATGTGAATATACAATGGGACTACGAAAGCAACTGTTATCACTACACACATAGAAGTTGAGAAAGAGCCAGCTATAATTTGTCAATAGAAACACAAGAAGCATTGCAGATGCAAACCGAATACCAAAACCATGGTAAGCATATAATCCAAATGTGAGGAGATGATGGGTCTAGAAGAGTATATATTTTAGGATAGAAAATGATGATTGAATTGTCCACACAAATCGTTAATATAAGAACTTCTAAACTGGGTCAAAACTTGAATTTCACTTCATTTCACAATAAATAGTTATCCATACTCAGTGTTGCAACATTTACATAGTTTTCTTAGATATTTTATTTATAGAAATAGATTTTATTTGTAGATACATATATTTTTGTCAACCAATTTTAATGACACATGAAATTTGACTCATCCAAAAAGGTACATGTTTTTGTTTGATAAAATGATTCCTTTAATAATTAATATAAATAAATATGTATTGCATATTGTACAAAAAAATTGGGATATAGTTGCAGCTGCACAAGCACTAGCTAAACCGAAAATTACAGTGTGTGATAACCCAAAATACCTATTAGCCTAATACATGTCCCTTGAGTAGACATAAAACATAATTGTTATATAGTTTCAAGAAAATGACATAAGAAAATAGACTGAGGCCTAAGTAGCACATAACATAAATCATTAGGAAACAGTATGGAGAGGCCCAATAGTGAATTATCCATTTTTTGATGGAACAATTACAGAAAATGTTCTTAAGGCACTAAAGAAAAGGAAGGAGATAGAAAAGTTGAAGAAGAAGAATGGTCACTAAATTTTCTAAACCAAAGATTTACATAATCTAATTGAATTTGTTTAATTAAAGTTACTGTAAATAAATTGAAAAGGGAAGATATATTTCAATTTAAAGAAGATTTTATAGAAAAATAAATAAATAGGAAGAAGAATATCATCCAACTTCTGAAAGAATGAAGAATATTAACAAAAATCAAACAAAGGTTACATCCAATTCAATCGTTTCTCTTTGAGTCTATGATGGGTGCTTAAACAGATTGAAACATTGGTTTGTATGCAAGGTAATATAGAGAGTTTGAATAGTAGATGGTGACTATAGACAATTGGCAAAATGTGGAGTGCCTTTGAGTATTGGAGCTTTGTATTGTTTCATGAACCATAGCGAGAGTATACAACATTTATCCAATAGTAAGGTGAAGAACCAACTCTGATGGACATTCCATTACATAATGGGCCATCATATAACTCTATAGGAATTCAAATAAATTCAACAACATCTAACAAGGTGTCTCCTTGATTATGATAGTAAATTCAAAGATTTACTTAGTCAAATCCCAATGTATTAAAAATATTTAATAGGAATTAGTCATTGCTAGATTGAGTTGGAGAGAAATAGTTGTAGCAAGAGTACATAATCCAAAAACATATGAAGAAGAATTTGACAAAGCATAACAACTTCACATGGACAATGATTGGATTCAGTTGAATGGTGAAAGACAATTGGAGATATAGTTTAGAAGAGTACAACATCAGCTAAAAAATATTTATTTGAAGAAAATCTATGATGAAACTTTGAGTTCTACATGCATGCAGCATGGATATTGGAAGGAATAACACTCTCTTAAGCAAGACTTGCTGTTGATTAAAAGGTAACAAGTGAAATCACTAAAATGTAATATTTCTAGGCAAGCTTCAAGCAAATGTTTCCAAAATTTTTAACTTTTTCTTTGAAAATTTTCTTCAAATATTTAGTCTGTAAGTTGTGGAAAACAATTTTCGACCATTTACAACATTCATCAAACATTTCAAGAGAAAACTCTGATAAAAATATTTGAGGCAATTTCTGATTTCTTGTGCCAAATACATTCCTTACCCATGTATGATGTTAACCATTCGACTAGTTCATATGATTTACTAATTACATTAAGTATTAACTACTAGATTGAGATACAGGAGAACCATGGACAGGCACAACATACTCAAGAAATATTTTTCCATGTAGAGTATTACAATTCTCCATTGGTCTGGCATCCTCTTGGTGCTCACGAAGAAATTATGCATACACTTGGCATAGATGACACTTTCCTTTCATAGAAGAGGTAGAATTAAGCCCTCTGCATTCCACATAGGCAGTTGTATATGCCTTAAAAATTTCAAGTAAACATCTTTCAAACATACTAGAACATAACTCTGAATTTGTGCCAAATTTCATGCTTATATTTTCTAAATAAGCACATATTTTTTTAACATAGCAGTTCCACATACATTAGTTATCTCAACATGAATAGTGACAACAAGTTTATTTATCTGTTAAGTGGATATACTAATTTCATAGGAGTGGTTTTCCTCCCAGCCATAGACACTATCTTGTGTAGGTCCCACTTATGTGTTAGGAAATGAAACAACACGTGAAAATTTGTTGGCTATTGCTTTGGTATTTCTCACTCTATTTATTTTCCAGAAACTACAAAGAAGGAATTCATATTGTAGTCTTTTCCATTCATAGCAATCCAACACAATCAATTGGGCCCTTGGGCTATCTGCTTATCTCTAATGCTCCATTGTGAACTGGCCAAGGAATTTCCAATGTTGAACCAGGTATTTTGAACTATAACTAAATTTCACTTGGCTCTCAACATTTGCCAATAACCCTTCTTTATAGTTTACACATTTTTTTGATAGCCACTCTTTCTCAATTTAGACTTGGCATAAAGGTGTGTCAATCTTCAAAGAAGTATATATTAGAATGAGAGAATTGTGAATAGGAACAACCATAACAACAACCAACTTTGACGCAATCTTGGCTTCTGGTGCAGTGTCTCAAGGTTCTCCAACAAGGACATCTTTTGGCTCTCTAGCATACTCAACCTCAGTTGGTGCATGAAATGACTACCTCGATGGTTGGATGATTGAATCCCCTCTTCCCAAGATTTTTTATGAACCAATGTTGCAACTTACTTACCACATTTTCTATTTTGGCTTTACCATCCTTACTTTGTTGCATGCTCGATATCTGAACATCTTGTGAATGAGCACTAGTTCATCCTTGTACACTACAAGCATTAATGCATGCATCATCTTCAAGGTTCTATTATTATATTCATGTCCCCTTATAATAACATTGTCCTCAATGTACTTTTCTACTAATATCAATCATGTCCCATTTTCACAATCATCCATAACACTTGGGAAATCCCCTTCTTTGTAATCTCAATTCCTTGGGATATTTAACCATTCCCACATTATGCCATCAAGAAGAGATTAGGCCTTCAAGGTTCTCCTACCAATTTTGCAACTGAAGCCAATTCTCACCAACTATCATCTCTAGATAGATTCATCATTCCATCCATGTCATAGACATATCACAATATGAGTGATATTCTTATATTTCAATAGTAATTTAAATGGATTCAATATTCTACATATATTTAACCATATCCTCTAGTTAAGGCCTATTGTGTCCACCGGGGATGCATTGAACCAGTGGACACCCATTTGAAAATGGTGATTTTTACTAACCAAATAAACTTACATCCCTTCCAAGCATAAAACGAGAGATGAGAACATAATATCACCATGTAATTAAGCTTGTATTTGCTATTGCAATAGGGGATTGCATGGAATAGGACTTCAGACGACAAGATAGGGATTTGGCCCAAATCTGTTACGTATATATCTGTGAAAAAAGTTCACTACTTTCAATCTCGGATCCACTCGTTTTCTTCTAAGGTAAGGTGAAATCTCACATATTTTATTTTTTATTAATACACAGCCACATTATTCTTAAAGAAAATGTTAAATAAGTGTGGGATATTTTATACATACTGATTCAAATAATTATATGACATTACTTAGCATTAGAATTGATTACGGTAATCTTGATCATTCTTATCGGCTTGCTTCCATTGTCCATCCTTATGTTTGGGAACATTCTACATGCATTATGTCCCTACTGACAGAGTCGTGATCACATCAATCTCCTTGATAACCTCCATTCCTTGGGAGATCATGGTTTCTAGAGTCACTACTTTTGAAAACTCCTCCATGGTTGCCCTGCTTTGTTAAATAGCTCAGAGGCCTATTCAGCATTGCGTTCAACATAAAT
The DNA here is from genome assembly GCA_000404065.3 of Pinus taeda. NCBI lineage: Eukaryota > Viridiplantae > Streptophyta > Pinopsida > Pinales > Pinaceae > Pinus > Pinus taeda. Next base: position 67,545 of record APFE030570503.1, read on the forward strand.
TTGTTCCTTGTGGAGCTGAAGTATGAGTGCAGAGTAAGTTGTAAGAGGGGGAATTACGCCTATTTTTTCCATAGCATCAAATCACCTTTATTGCAAGCTATAATGGTTTTTGAATTATATATGGCCTCATGATAAATATTGGTATCAAATTCCATTTTTGTGCACAGTTAAATCTTCATCCAAACAACCTTATATGTAGTTTGCATTGATCATTGATTATTACTATCCAAGCAGCTTCAAATTCCATAATTCCCTTATTTAGTGTTGCACGGTTCCTACGATAGATGATCCATATCTAACAGTATTTACATTTTGTGTGTGGATTTTGGGATTAGTTCCATGTGTATTGATCATGTTTGTGAATATATTTCTTGTCTACAAAATCCAACCCCTCATCATATGTGGCATTTTAGCTCAAATATCGGTGCTCCCCATTGGGATATTCATCGTAGCCACTCTCCCAACTAAGAAAATACAAGTAGCTTTTTTCGATTGGAATTGGAGTATGAATCCAAGGCCCTTCAACATGAAAGGGCATGTGCTGATAACCATATTTGCTAACTCTGTTGTCCCTTATGGTGGTGGAGATGCATATTCAATTGGGGTAATCAATGTCATGAAAGCTTATTACAAGTATAATCTTAGCTTCATCACAGCTCTCATCATCGTGCTCACTACGCATGTAAAACAATAAATATCCAGAGTTTAGATTTTTGTGACTTGAAAAGTTTTTATCCATGTTTTCAGGATCCATTCGATCAATCAATTACGTTGTATTATTTATGCCCATGCTTCCAAAGAGTGGATGTGTTTCATCATTCTATTGTCCTAGAAATGAACTAACAAGCGTGGTTCATCATTCTATTACATTGTTAAGTGATTTATAAAAACAGAGCCTTTATCATATTCATCTTTATGACTTGGCTATAATTTTATTCAATACATAATATAGAGCCTCCCTTGTTTCTTCATTGAAAGATCAATCTGTTTAAAACCTCACTAATATGACATTTCTGTCACCCCAGATTTTAGGTTATGGTTGGGCTGGTTTGCCAAAGAAGTCCCCCTTAGAACCTGCAAATATGTGGTGGCCATTCAACTTGGCTCAAGTTTCTATTTCCAGGGATTAACATTCCCTTGCCTTAAACATGGCATAAAGGAAGTCTATCTTGTTTCTTTGCATCTTAAAAAAGGTCGATTTGATGTTACGTTTCCTGCATTGTTAGGGCTTGTTACAATATGCTACGACTTAGAAAATCAACCAAATTTAAACTTTATAGTGAGTTGAAAATTTATTTAAAATTACCAACTTAATTATGTTTCCAACCATATGAGGGAGAAAAGTCTAAGCTTACAAGTTACACATTTACTCCAAACATTAAATAACTATTCAAATATAAACACATAATGTTGAACAACTACCTGCTGACCTGACTTGTGAGTAAGTTGCTTTCCTTGGTTCATTTCTTTTTCTTGATATTTGTAACTTTAAGAAATTTCAGATAAAACATAAAGTTATTCTACTTATTTGAAGCAAATCCAAGAATCTAGTATATTTTCAAATATATTTAGAAATTTTGAAGCATATTTTTAAGGCAATAAAACTCTAATTCCAAATTTGAGTTGCAAATCGTCTAAAACTTTACTAAAAATATAAAATATATTTTTAGATCATATATATATTTTAATTAATATTTTAATTTTTCAGTATTAAAATTTTATTTATTTTTAATCCAATAAAATAGTAAGTATATCATTGCCTTATGCAACTGTCTATGCACTTATCCACTGTTGATATATTTTTTTTATTTTAATAGTTATTCCTCGATTAAATAAAAATAATTTTTCCTGCAACCATTTTTAAAATAGGGTGCACTTTTGTCAAAAGAAATGTGCATGCCTTTCTTTATTTCAACTAAAAATAGTTAATTTTGATTCTTCATGTAAGGTGTCACCTTGTCTTCTATTTCCTTTCATGTGACATTAGTAGACAAAAATTATGTTATGCCACAAAAGTATTCTCAAAATTTTCATCTTCTTCATAGCATTTATTTTTCGACTGCTACTACAGAACTAACCCTCCAGTTCATGAAACAATTAACTCTATCAGCTATTCCTGGTGGACTAGATTTGTTAATAGTCTCATTGAAACATTGGGGTAAATGATTAAGATTATAGAGATAAGATCTTTATTCTAATTCATTGCCTATCAACCTTTAACTTAACAATAAGTTTCTCAAATTTTCCGGGTTTCAGTATGTCTTGGGCAAGGATTTCAACAAATATCTGATCTCAAAGAAACCAACTATATTAGATAGGAAATGTCCTTTTTATGATGTTAGAATCAGCCTAATTATTATGGTCAAATATAATTTATGAAGGGGTTTTGTCACTCATATTTCTTACTATCAAACTTAACTAGATTGCAGATTATGGGAATCTTTTTGAATTTCTCTGATTGTTTGTCAAATTCAGAAATATTTAGTTAAATCTGACTTGAAGATATAAGGAGAAATATTTAGTTAAGTTTGACTTGAATATATAAGGATGGCTCCTCTCATGGGCTATTTAGTTTCTGGAATTTCTCATTACCATTTTATAATGACCCATCCAAGACAATTCTCTTCCTATGGAAGGAACCAAATATCCCAATCCACTAAGGGTAGAAATCTCTTACCTCTATGCTTTCCTTAGGCATTTGAGAAAGGTATTAGTAATGTGCATGTCTTACTACCAGAATTTTTTCTGCCATGTTAATCCTTCATATGAAAGGAATATCTCACAGCCACTATTTTCCAATTTTTATTTTAAATTTGTTTAGAACCCAATTTCATATGTGTTTTTCTAGAATATGTACATGCCATAAGGGATGCCTCAGTAGGTGCCTTCCTCTCCTAGAAATATAATCTTCAATATTCTACCAAGCCATTCATGAATATCTTCTTCCATTGCCTCTTTTTTCACTCATCGCTGCTCTATGGCTTCGAAAAAACATGTCTATGCACTATATGGTACCCAAGTTTTGTTTATTTCTAAAGTGATCATTCAATCATCGAATCATCTTTAAAGTGGTCATTAAGAATTTTTCTACCATCAAGTACTAGAATATCTTGGATCTATCTTTGAACTCAAGCAACTTTAGAAGGTAATCAAAGGCAATTGTTGGAACCATATACAACTCTGGAGCTAGGAACATGTCTAGGCACTACATGGTACCTAAGCTCTTTGAACTCAAGCAACTTTAGAAGGTAACCAAAGACAATTGCTGCAACCATATACAACTCTGGAGCTAGGAACATGTATAGGCACTACATGGTACTGTGGATGCCTCGAAAATCGCTGCAACAACATCAGGGAAAACCACCTGGTCTGGACCTTAATGCAGCTCCTTTTCCATTTGGTGTGGTGGCTCTGACTAGAAATAATGGGACTAGTTTCCCAATGATGAATAAAAAAGGGGATGGATAAATGAGTGGTTTTCTAATAAAATGGTAATGGATGAATGATTTAATCTAAAAAGTAAAAATATGAATAACTATCCTATCCCGGGAAATTTATGTTTTTAGTGTAACGTTTGATAATCTTTATCCACAAACAGGCATATAGATGACTCTATTGGTACGCAAAGACATTCATTAATTTGATAATTACTTTTTTCAAGTAGTTGGACAAAGTAATCATTAAAACATTATTACACTTATCCTTTATATATCACTTATACATATATGACTAGAAGAATAACACTACTTAAACATTCAATAGTGAAAAACATAAGGATCATTGTTGAAAACACATACATATATCCAATGCTAGCAAGAGTAATGAAATAACGATTCACATGTGAGAATTAAACAAGATCATATATAATTGTACCATATGTGCTATGAATCACTCCCGATATCAATCGCATTCAAATTCCTTTTTCCAACTTAGAAATAATTTAACATCAAGGCAATAGTGCACATCCCATCAAAGCTTTTCTTCGTTAGAATTTGGAATACTGGCCCAATATTTATAAAAAGAATATACCAAAAACAATAGTGCAACTTCGAGATTTGATTTTTATATAAAAACTGACAACCCTTTCTAAATGCATGAAAGGGTCTATAAATACTAATTAAACTAACTAACTACAAAAATAAAATGCTATTAATTGGTACAACTAAATCTTGAGTATCTTCTCCACAACAGCTTTGTTGGTAGTCGGCAGCATGATTCATTGTTTCGGTTATTCTCCTTTTGATTTGAGTTGGAAGATTGCAAGCATCGGTTCCAATTCTGGAGGACGACTGAGACGAGAATGGAGTTGAGCTGAGTATGTGGCATCATGGGTTTCGAGAATGATACAACAGATCACATCGGTTAAACATTTGAGGGTGGCCCTTTGACTGTATGGTTTTTCTAAGAAAAACTAATAGGTATCACAAGTTAAACTTTGGATGCCAATGATTAATCTTCCATTCTTCTCCAACTCTTGATTTCATGCTTGCTCCAATGTCTTGGCTGACAGCAATTTACCTGGGGTGCATTGTGAAATCATGTTAGACAGATAAAGAGTGTTATTGATTAGCTCAATTAAATTACTTGTAGATAATCTACATCTGGAAACCTCTCTCTCTGCTTTCATCAGCTGTGATTTCCATTCTAAGAAAAGGATCTCCTTATGTCATTCTAGGATTTTTGGTAGATTTGCTACCTGCCCCTCATTGGTGTCTTGCCAAACAAGAAAGTTTGTCAGAGTCTCATCAACCTGTACCAAATCCTACCTAGCATCAACTGATTTGTCAACTATTGATGTCATTATATCACAAAGGGGCTCAACCAGAGAAATCTTATGACATAACAGTCTTAACTGTGTAACCAATGCTTTGTTAATTTGTAGCGCTTCGGACCTAAAATCGGTAGGTTGTGGAAGACTCTTGAACTTCTCTACTTGAAGTGACAGCTGAGCGATTTGCTCATCTTTCGTTTTCATCATTATTTCATTCATTTTCTTTAACCTTGCCAATGCTTCAAATAATTCTTTTTTGATTTTGTATTGCACTTGAGTCTATTCTCTGCTTCTCTTCAAGCAATTGCTTATTCAATTGATTGTTTAATTGCCGTTGTGTTGATAGTTGCTATTCCAACTGTTCAATTTTCTGATGTGCTTCAGACATCTGTGATTGCAACAAAACAATCGCATGGTCCTTTTCTTTAAGTAGATTACTTACTTCCAATGTCTTGTACATAGTGGCTGCCATATAAGCTTCGGCATACTAAGAAATATTTGTTAGGTCATCGAAAGGGTTAAACTCTTCTTTCCACACTATATTAGATGTCTCTGTTTGTGCATGAAACATGGAAGATTGATCAAGTGTTCTCCTTTTCCTCTGTCTTTTCACTACAGCCCTGTGTTTTGGACTGTAAAAGACATCTAATGGAGCTATGTCCTCCACCTGCAAAATAGTTTGATCGGAGGGATCTTTTGGAATCATTTCTAAATCTGTGTTATGGGGTAGGTTGCAAGTTCCTTCATTTCGGAACTATTGTTGACATTGTATCTTGTCCATCAGATACTTTGGATGTATTGGCACCTTTTGGACCTTCCAGATTGCTTATAATGAAGTCAAATTGATACCATTCTTGGAGTATTTTAGGATCAATCTCAGTATCCACATTGATATTTTTGTTGCCCTTATCCTGTTCTTTTTTCTGCTCTTTCTCCTGCTCTTTTTCTTGCTCTTTCTCCTGTTCTTGTTCTTTTCCTCTTTCGAGAATTTTTCCTACAGCAGGAGGTTTGTCAATGATTTCTTGTTCGAGCTCGCTTGATTGTGTTATCGGGGTAGTAGCTAATAAGTCCAGAGGTAGAGTTTGCAACCTCTATTCTCTAAGCTTATTGAATTCTACTAGCCTTTCATTGTTATATCTCATTTTGGCCAGCGTTTGTACCTGTAATAATGACTCTGCCGAAGAAAACAAGTCATAAAAATCATCTTTCTCATGATCAAACCTTGTAAGTTTGGCTTGTTCAAGCACGTTATAGGAAAATTTCCTTAGATAGAATTGCCTATTAGGAATGGTTGCAAGATTAAGCATATTTATTTTCTCTGCCTCCTTCTCCGCATGCTTGTAGTCATGCAAAGTATAAACACTGCATCTCAAAGGAAAAGTAGGTCAAGCCTAATTTTTTGAAGTCCTAAGAGTCTTGGATGTTCCTGTGGTTGTAATTTGATAGGCCAATTCTCAGGCTAACAGCTTGTCAGGTATATATAGAGGAAGGACATGAGGTCTTGCAAGGCTACCAAAAACCCTTATGTATGTGAACTTATCTTCCCCAAACCAATTTCCTATAGCGGTTAGGTCAACCTCTGCTTCCGAAGAAATCTTTGGGGTAGGATTATCAAAAATGGCATAGTAAATAGACAACATAAAACCATTAGAGATTTGGTACAAGTGTTCCTTATAGTGTGCTTTCCATAACTTTTGGTGATAAATGTGAATTGGCATGGTGTCTTGTGAAGTCCATCTCCAACCCGGTACAGGAAATTCAGAATTGAAACAAAGAGTATCTAAAATATAAGCACTAAAATAAAACAGAGGAATAGACCTATCGGTCACGCGAGTTTTATTTCTAAACACAAGAGTTGGAGTGGCTAATTTATCTGACAATATATTTCACCAATCCATTACTTCACTGTTAATTTCCACTTCCATTAAAGGAACCATTTCAATAGTAAATTTTGCATAATCATGTAATCCAAAACTTCTACACATCATTGCCCAGGCCTAACAGTAAGGAGAACATAATGAATCTACAGAGTACTTACCTGAAGATTCATGTTTTTGCCTTGCGGGGTTCTGTCTCCACTCCCAAATTGGGGCCGATTCAGTCTCATTCTCACTTGCGAACTTCTTAAGAAAGGCTTTATTGTATTTCTTTTGAGATTCAGGCAAGTGATACATTTTCCTTAAATCATCAGGTTGAAATGAGCCAGAGACCCTTCCGTCAACTGTGCAGAATGTTTTGTTTAAAACGAGGATCTCCTCTACTGCCCATCACACTACATCAATTTATGGAAGAACTTTTTCACTAGCTGCTATTCAGTGTAGATATGAGTCAGCTAAATCTTTCAGGGAAGCCTCTGATTTTCTAGTTGAATCTGCGGCAACTTGTATTGATATTGTCTCAGGATCCTCTGCTTCAATTAAATTATATATACTTTGCCAACTTGTGTTTCCAAGGCTAAGACACGTAGTGTCTGAAATCAATCCCTTTTTGCTTTGTCGTGGATCAGTGGTGGATTGCACTGTTACTGTGGGAGCCGCTGTTGCCACGTATCTCTTGGATTTCTTTCCCATTTGGTCTAAACTTGTTTTTTTGGTGGAGCTCTGCGCAAGAAATAAAATGAATGTGATACAGAGAATAGGTGGTGTGAGCCAATATGAAAGAATTATATCAATTAGCGAGTACTGAAAGATTAAAATAATACTGTAGCAGATACAATCTCAGGGAAGATCTTGGTATAACTTGTAGGAATTTACAGGGTAAGTTCCTCAGACAGAACACCAAAAGGACACCGCTCACAAACAGATCACAGATCAATACACCAGTATTTTGACGTGATTAAAACCCTCAGAGAGGGAAACAGTCCACGGCCTACGCCAACATGGCTACTGCAGGCAATTTATTAATAAAGAATGAAAATTTACATAAGCTTCTCTCATGCACGGTTAACCTACAAATGACCCTCCATGCGCTTTAAATAGAATTCATGACCAATCGGGTGTCAAGCCACGGATCAAGTGTCGGTAATACCGAGGAGAGAATGAACCGTCGGATCACTACATATCGTGACCGTCGGATTGTAAGTTACAAAATGTACAACGGTAAAGAAACACACTTTACCTAACTCTATACCTAACTCTATACTGGACCAAGTTGAACTTAACTATTCCTATGTGTCGGAATATCCTAACATCCCCCCTTAAGAACAACTTGGGATAGGATTGAAGGATTTACAAATATGACACCATAGGAGAAGGAAGGAGGCACTAGAGCCTATCCCCCCTTAGTGACAACTTCCTGAACTCCAAGCATATATCGAAGTTTAGTGAACTTCGCCTCTGTGAGAGCCTTTGTGAATATGTCTGCAACCTGATCATCTGTTGAACAATATTGCACTTCAAGAACATGGTCATGAATGAGCTTTCTGATGAAGTGCATGTGAAGTTCAATGTGTTTGCTGCGCTGATGCTGAACTGGATCTTTGCAAAGCTGAATGGCACTTTGATTATCACACCAAAGTGTAGTCGGATGCTACTGCTCAAAGCCTAATTCTGATAGGATCTGACGAAGCCACAAGGCTTCCTTACTAGCTTCCACGGCACCACGATACTCTGCTTCTGCTGACGAAAGAGAAATGGCAGCCTGTTTCTTACAAGCCCATGTAATAGGTCCTGAACCAAGAGTGAAGAAATAACTGGCAGTAGACTTCCGATCATCAGGGTCACCAGCCCAATCAGAATCAGTGAAACCAACTAATAGAGGAGCTGCTTTGGCACTGTAATGAATCACAAACTGTACTGTACCTCGAACATAACGAAGTATTCTTTTAGCTGCTTTCCAATGACTTTCACGGGGGTTTTGCATAAAACGAGCAACAAGGCCAACAGCAAAGGAAAGGTCAGGACGAGTATGGGTTAAATACAAGAGTTTTCCTACAAGCTAACGGTATAAGGTAGCATCAACTTCAGGAGAAGTACAAGAGACTGAAAGTTTGACTCCAGACTAAAAGGGAGAAGGAGCTGGCTTACAATCTTCCATGTGAAAATGACGAATAATATTACAAGCATACTTGGACTGTGAAAGGGAAATACCCTCCTTGGATTGCAAGACTTGAAGACCGAGAAAATATGTAAGTGTCCTAAGTCTGTCATTTCAAATTCCTTTTTAAGGCTGGACTTCACATGGTTTATAAGGTTGGGATCACTACCAGTAAGAATAAGATCATCAACATAAAGAACAAGGATGATAAGAAAGTTGCCCACTTTCTTGGTGTAGATAGTATTTTCAGAATAACACCTAGAAAAGCCAGATTCTAAAAGAAAGCTATCCATTTTGGCATACCAAGCCCGAGGAGCTTGCTTGAGAC
>APFE030570503.1:82184-127626 GCA_000404065.3 Pinus taeda
GATCACTACATATCGTGATCGTCGGATTGTAAGTTACAAAATGTACAACGGTAAAGAAACACACTTTACCTAACGCTAACCTAACTCTATACTAGACCAAGTTGATCTTAACTATTCCTATGTGTCGGAATATCCTAACATAACTTCTTCATTAATTGGCCGCTTAACCTGTCAATCATTTTAAATACCCATCATATCATTTATATGCCGAATGATTCACTCAAGCGTGGCTTGAGTTTTTTGGCGGATAATCACAAGTAAATTTCTATCGGGAATGGGAAGGATTTTAATAATAATCCAAAATAATGCATGCAAGCCTTTTAAATCTATTTTGAAACTTTCACCTTGATTTATCAGATCGCAATCGGAGATGTGATTGGGTTGTAATAATTATGTTATTGCAAAAATCGTCGATCCCCGATGGTGATACACATTATCGCATCGGGAGATTTTAATGGTGTCTTAACATGCATTGTGTTATATCCCCCGATTGCCGATAGCGATATTGCATCGAAGAAATAGGAGAGGTCCTTTCGTTATATTTGCTGCTCGGCTTTCCCGATAATCGATAGGTGTTCACTTTTCATATCAAGGTAAGTCAATGGGTATTTTCATTATGTTTTCCTTGTTGTTGTGATATGTGATCTTGCGATCGCTTTATCGCAATAATAAAGAATTTTATATTTATTCATAAGATCGATTTCATATTTGTTCAAATGGTTTATAATATAACATTTCCTTTGAACCTTTTGATGAAGGATTTTTTAATGATGAGTTGATACCAATTTTATTCACACATCTATATTTAAAAGGGGCCCATTTCATATTATAGTTAGAAAGAAAAAAAATTATGAAATGAGGGTTTGTTGTACAGCACAATAGGTACCTAAGTTCCATTGAGTTCTGAAGTGATAATTGAATCATTGAATCATCTGTAAAGTGGTCACTAAGCAGTTGCCCACCATCGGGTACTAGAATATCTTGGATCTGTCTTTGAAATCAAGCAAATTTAGAAGTTAACCAAAGACAATTGCTACAACTGTATATACAACGTTGGAGCTAAGTGGAATCCTTTTGAGATAAATATTTAAAGAGGGATTACCCAAATATGGAAACCCTTCACAGACACACTCTAGTTGAGGCATTATTATAGTTATGTTGAACTAATCACAACAATTATGAAAATAATGTAATTATAGGTAAATTTAGTGTTTACCATTCAGTCAGTTTTATAACAAAAGAAGTAATGTAATGAAGTAGCCCATATTAATTGGGATTGCCCAAGAGGACTATAACATGGAGAATTCATTCAACATATTTATTTAAAGGGTGCTAGCTCAATGGAAGAGAAAATGCTTTACAAGGACCAAACATGAACTAATCATTGAAGAAACAAAAAGATTCATATTCTATATTTTGTAAAGAGATTTTTTTATTGTCTCTAGAGAGACAATAACTGAGATTAAAGACATTGTCTCTATAAAAACAACAATTGGGATTTAACACATACTATCTCTATAGAGATAATATGTCTTTAATCATAGTTATTGTCTCTTGAAAGTAAATTGTCTTAAATATTGTCTTAAAACCCCCTTGTATGTAGTAGTGCTTGTTTGTCTTATGCCCCTATAATATTTGTCATGATATTAGAGTGTGAGGTTGCATAAGACTCCATAAGAGTAGAATTTGAAAGAACAGAGAATAACAACTTGAGGAAGAGAATAAACAAGGAAGTTGTTGCCAAGAAGCCACAATCCATCAACCAAGAAGATCCCAAGCGTGAACCCGCTACGAAGTGATAACAAAAACATAGTCATGAGGAGAAATAGACTAACGCACTCTAGCAATAGTAGCAATTGTATTATATGGTAGACACTTCAAGCACTAGTGATTTCCTAAACACTAACACGACCTCCTGAACACTAATGTATCCTCTCTATATGGAAAGGTGGATTAACACTAAATTAAAAAAAAACATGCCACAAAAATTCCAACGCAAAGGTATTTAAGCATGTACTAAGAAAAAAACATTTGAAAAAGTTTGCAATGTTAAGCCAAAAATTCATTTTAAAAAGTTCGCAACGAAGGTATTTACACGTGTTTTTTTTATTAATTGGTCAAATTTTGAATACGTTGGATGAACAGAGGGTGATGGTGTTGTTTTAAATGGGTTCATCTAATTTTTAAAAGGGCTTCGTTGATAGTTATTTTCAAAATAGATAAAGATTTCTTCAAAACAAGACACTCAATTTTTCTTTTGTCTATTTCGAAAAGGGGGCATTTTTCCATTTCGTGATTTCGTTTAAAATAATATTTTTTAAAAAGTCTTCCATGGATAAAAGGATCGTGTTTAGTGGAATGTACAGGAGCATGTTACATTTGAAAAACTTTGCAACAAATGCATTTATGCATATGTTAAGCCACAAATTCATTTTAAAAAGTTTGCAACAAAGGGATTTATGCATCTGTTATTTTTTTAATGGGTTAAATTTTGAATGCGTTGGAAGAATAGAGGGCGATGGTGTTGTTTTAAAAGGGTTCATCTAATTTTTAAAAGGGATTCATTGATAGTTATTTCCAAAACAGATAAAGATTTCTTAAAAACAAGATATTCAAATTATTTTCAAGTCTATTTAGAAAAAGGGGCATTTTTCCATTTGGTAATTTCATTTAAAATAATCCTTTTTTAAAAAGTCTTCCATACATGGATAAAAAGATTGCATTTAGTGGAATCTACAGGATCATGTTGTTTGGAAAGTAGTAGTGCCATTGTTGTGAGAGCCAGAGTTGAAAACATAGTTTGTTTAGTCTGCAATCTAACATGTTTGTTTTATAGAAGTTATGAGTAGAGAAGTCGTTATGTATGTGGGTTGTGTGGATTCGTCATTAGTCAATGTTCAACCCAAGAGTTTAAGAAATTAAAAGCAATAATAAGAACTATTTGAGATCTACTTGAAAGAATTAGAAGCCAAAAGGTAAAAAAATGCCTTTGGATTAAAATGCATAAAGAAATGTGTAGATAACAACATTCCTCCCCTCATTACAAATGCAAAGACAACAAAGGACGCTTTGGATATCATTGAGAAGATTTTTCGTGTAAGGGTGAGTAATCAAGTTGAACATGAAAAGGAAGGTCAATTCGAAGTAGCATATCTATAAAAAGATGAAGAGTTTGGTGAATCCCACTTAAAAGTGGATTGCAATGATGATGTTGTGTTACCGATTGTAGAGAAAGAACACATAGATGGTCATAAATCCTATTGTGCTCAACCACAAGTGGATGATGATTTAGTGAATCCAACAATAGATCTTGCAAAAGATAGTGAAGTTTCCATTGAAGCAATTAAAATGATATGGTGGGTCCAACAATTCAAAATTGTTGATGTTAACCTTGATGAAGAACAATTAGATAGTGATGAGTGGTTGCATATGATATAACATAAACATTTCATTGATATGTTGTTATTTTGTGACAGAGTCTCACTTGTGTTTGGAATTCAAGTGGAAGACAACATGTTTGCAGCAACAAAGGTTGGTAAAGAAATGGAAGATAAAGATTATATGCAACACATGAGGTAGAGAGGGAAGAGGAAGTAGAGAAATTTATCATTGCAAAGCAAGAAGATCAAAATCCATATGGTTCTGCATATGTTTTTTCATATAAAATTAACATTGATTTGAGTGGGAAGATGTTAATAGCAATAAAGAATAAACAACAAAATTTGAACAAGAATTAATGTTTCTTGAATCATGGATTGAACCAATATGTTTTGATGAAGTATGCATAGAAGTTGCAGCAATGAATGTTGAAGATAGTGTGGATGTTGTAAAAAACCATAAAGAAATTTTCATGTATTGGAGTCTTGAAGAAAAAAAATTTTATTATGGACTTATGATGCAAAAAATTGATGATCAAAAGACTGATGATGAAGAGTAAACTTTAAATGATGACATGTGGCAACAACCCACATACAAGCAAATTTTTGAAGAAGTAGAGAATATGAATGGACAACCTCAAATAATTTTCTATATTAAACAACGGAAGTGATACAGAGACTGAAATTTAGAACCAACTGCAAAAAAAAAAAAAAAAAAAATTGAAACAATTATAAAGATTTGGGATTTTGGAAGAGAAGAAAAAAAGAGTCCAACCAAAACATCGATGTCAAAGCTTTTGAGGCTTTGTAGACATAGTTGAGACTCAAACCAACATACATCTTAGTTTAATTTTTTGTAGTTGTAAATAAGGGGTTGTATTGGAAAAAATATTTCCAACCTCCACGTATACGTCTTAACTATCAATCCGCGTGCCTTATTAGTCTAGCTCGTTTCAATTACTTGAGTTCTAGTCATGTTCTACCACATTTTTAGTTTTTAATTTAGTCTTGTTTATGTCTTCCACCTTTGCAATCCTTGTCAAAACCAATAATAAAATAGAGTACTACAACGTCGAGGGGCAGATGAACCAATGATGAGTAAGTAAATAAAGTATGAATCCCACCAAATTTCAGCCAAAATGAACTAGATATAACTTCTAACGTCAACTGGAAATCGCACCTCAGCGAAGAACATTATGATCTCTCTTACTTTAGGGCAGAATCTTAGGAGGGGTAGAGCATGGAACCAGTTATGTAAGGCCCATGACTCATTGTTTCAATGTGAAGAGTTGGACAGGGCACACAATGGGCGAGCGAAAAGCTAGGCGATTCAACCAATGAGTTGAGGGCACACCTACACAATGCAACGAGCTGGCTGAATGAAGGAAACGATCCAAGGTGCGACTACATGAAGGCTGATTACGAAAATGGCTATGTGTGGAAATGTTGGTGATTTTATATGGAGGGTGGTCCCATGTATAGGTGCCGACGCCATGGGCCAATGTGAAGGAGAGGCAGTTCAACCAAAGTGGTGAGCACTAGTATTGCAACAATAATGCTGCAACTCCTAGGTTGCCTACTTTACTCTTATCAACATAGTAGCTGGTAACAAACTTGGAAGTGATGATGCTATATGCACAAGTAGTAGTTCTTACTGCAGGTTGTCACTTGGTCAGTTGGTGCAAGATCAGTAGGAGCTCAAGCCAAATTCTATGGATTCCAGAAGAAGCTCTATATGTGATGAAAGGAAAAAGAGAGATTACTCTAGTGATGCTATTATACTTGCAGAAATGAACATTGAAATGTAAAGAAAACCAAGGAAATCCTAGTTAACCATTAATCCTACTTTTGCAGAAAGCAATATGAAAACCATGAAAAGAATGTCATTACCTAGTCAAGGAGGTGAACAGGTGGTGATGGAGGGTGGTTTTGGGACTTGAGAGGATGTAGGATGGTGTAGATGGGTCATAGGAGGTCTCAAGTGGCCTTCTGGAGGCTTTTCCCACACTCGGCCTTCAAAAGAAACCCCACAGGAAAATCTACAAGAGGACACAGGAAATCTACACGAGAAAAAATACCATTCTATAGGAGGCCTACAGGAGGAGACTGAGAGCAGTTTTCACTATTTTGAGGGTGTGAGAGTGGGTGGAAGAAGTGGATGAAGGTTGGAATGATGTGTTAGGGTGCCTCAGGTCTACCAACAATCATTAAGAGAGAGAAAGATGATTGGATTTTCTCAAGGAGAGAGGAAGAAATCCTATGGAAAATGTTGAAAAATAAGGAAGAATTGAAGGAAGACTTGGGTGACCTATAGGGCATGGATCAAAATGAGAATGGAATGGATAATGGCTTGGCTTGCTGCTAGAATATATCTTCTACATAAACAACTAACAGTCAACCAATGAGGTTTAAGCAAGCAAGGAAATAAGTGTATCTAAAAAATACAGTTTTGGCATCAAGTAAACTATGATCTATGAAAGGAAATGCTAATAACCAATGAAGGAAAATAAAGCATGAAAGAAGACTATTGAAAATAAGGAAATTAGCATGATGAAGAAGTTTTGAAGCAAAGATAAACTAGATTATGAACCAACTAAGAAGCCGCAAACACTAGAAATCCTATGAATGAGGAAAATATGTGTTTTTGGGGTAGCAAGAGGGTCTTTTCCTCAAATCATGGTCCCAAAGGGAGGAAGAGAGGCCAAGGCACTATTGCTAGCATTTTTAATCTTCATTTTATCATTTCTTAACCTACTATAGAAAGTACAAAGGGAAGAAAACTATTGAATTATCAAAAGTAATCTATTCTCAACCATAAAACAAATACATCTAACAGCAACCTATTCTACAAACTGAAATGAAACTTACAAATACAACTAAAGAGGAAGTTGGCTGCATGGATTAGGTGCCAAGACAAGAGCTTCGGCCCTCTGAGGTAACTCAGCGCTAACTTAAAAAGGATTCCATCTTTATTCTCAAAGCAATAACAAGATTACATGAACTATTAAGATAATAAGCTCGAAGTTCAGCAAAGTTTGCATAAGGAATACTGCAGCAAAACTCCAACAAAATTCTAACAAAAATCTGACCCAAGTGAGGCCATAGGCCTCTCTACTTACACAAATGAAGCTACCAATAGCTTCCTCAAAATCAGGGAGGCTTGGCTCCCAAAACTCGAGATAATCATCAGTTATCCTCCACTTGCTCGACTGCCTGCTAATGCATGACATGGTTGTTTGTACTCCAAGCTGAATGAAGGGGAATTCAAAGTGAGGAGTAATAAATGAGATGGATTCCCTCCTATAAGTCCTCTCCTTTGTCCAATTTTAGTTATTGCTGCCATTTTTCCACTAGATCCTTGACTTTGACCACAAAATTCATTAATATTCTCCATTAAACATATATTAGACCACATGGCATCATAACTAACTCAACTCACTCTATAAGCATAAATATAATCCAAAAATCATACAATTAGCTAAGAGAATGGTTGATTTTACTAGGTTAGGAGGTAAAATGAGCCCATATAATTACCCATTTATGAGGCTCATCATCACCACCTACTGAAAGTGTTGCTCATCCTCTGAGCAACATAGTCCATCTCTTTGTCTTTTATGGCCCTGGTGGATTCTCTAGCATCACTTGCCTCTAATGTGGTCTCCTCTTCCTTGTCATAGAATCCCGCCTTTGTGTATACCACTTCCCACTGTTCTTCTTCTTCTTCTTCTTCTTTTCTTCTTTCTAGCATGCCTATCAGCAGTGGGGGACTCAATTTGAGGCTAATCAAATTGATATTCAACCTCTGCATGGAGCGCTTGTACATTGGCACTCTACCTAATGCCTCTTTCATCCTCATTGGGGACTGATACTCCCAAATCTGCAGACTGTGTGGCAAGGTGTTCCATCTCCTACTACATGCATGCACACAGTCATCCCTAAGTAACCTTTCCATATACTCAAAATGTGCAATGGCTTGTGCTTGAACACTAATATATCTAGGGGCAATATGAGGATTATGTGTAAGCAGGCTATCTGTGCTGATGAGTTCCATGGGGTCTAATGGCTCAGCTCTGTTCATTAAGGGCTCATTTTTTTCCTTTATCATCAACCTTTTTTTTTTGTTGCCATTAAATCTTCATGATTCATCCATGACGCCATGGCTATTAGTTGCAGGTCCCCTAGCCTAGCATTAGGGTCCCACACATTCATGTCTGTGAGGGCCATGTTATGCAGATAGAATTCTGTCATATTTGCCTTATCTTCTAATGTCCTTTGGTCACACAAGTCCATAAACTACCTATAATCTTTGAAAGGAATTGTGGCTCTTTGTGCCAAAGTCTTTATCTAAAATTTCATCCATTGGTCCTTAAGATATAGGCCATATGACTTTGTTAGTGTCCTACATTGCAATGCCTCCATGGACCAGTTGGCCATGCATGCCACTTGGGTCTCTTTCTCTTGCAGCTATCTTCTTAGAAATTCATTTTCAGTTTCAAAGTGACTTCTTGTGATTGCTTCCCTGTGTTTGACAAAACTTAACTCTTTGCCCATTTGTCTGAGTTTGTTCTCCATGTGGCCAATATCCTCAACTCCTTTGGATTTGGCTATTTGTGTCCACCTATGGGTCCTTATTCTTTCTTTCTCCAATTCATAGTGGAATTGAAAATTTTTGTGGAATTATTCTTCCCCCCTCAAGAAGATTGTAGTAGGAACCAAGACTAGGATGGGGATTAGGTTCTTGTGCCTTAGTTGCTTCCTCCTTTCCCCATGGCTATCCTTCTGCCCTTTTTTCAAGCTTTCAGGCCTCTTATAGTTTTAACATGGTCTCCTGTAGAACAATTTGTGCCTCCTGTAGGATTGTTTTTGAGTCCTGTAGTTCTACTTTTTCTTTCCATGTGGGAGATCTAGGAGTCCCCCTTTCATAAGTGATAGGTGCTTTGGAAGGGGATTCTTTTCCTTGGGAAGAGGGTGAATCTTCAATAATAATTGGCACTTTAGAAGAAGGATGGGGTTTCCCTGTTTTGATTCTTGTGCTCTTCCTAGCCCTGAAATACATTAAGGTCTACCTCTTCCTCTTTTGTTTTGGCTTAATTGGTGTGTTGAGGGCAGTGAGAGCAGCTACTGCCTCTCTTTTTAGGGTCTCAGGGGACACCTCTGACTTTTCTGCCCATTTTTCTCCTCCTTCTATCTCTTTCTCTGTCTCTATTTATCCTGCTTTGTTTCTTTAGCTTTCTCCTACTCTATCTTGGTTTATTCCTTCTTCCCTTCTTTTTCTTCAAAATCCCCAGCTGCTTCACCTTCTCCCCCTTGTTGCTCTTCCTCCTCAGTGTGAGTAGGGCTAATATCATAGGTCACGGTCTTTATGTCATCTTCAGCTGTCATATTTGGGAAGATTTCCCATGCTATGGGTAGTGTGAATGTATGGACGGCTTCTTCCACTAAAATTTTGATTAACCCATGGTGAGGTAGCTGCTCTAGATTTCCTGCTTTTACTTTAGTACTGGAGTCAATGAGGGACTGCAAGAGGAAGTAGGGGATGATGAGCTTCCAAGGGGTTGTACTGTCCATGTCATACCTTAATTCATGTATGATTCTAAAGTGGTAACCATAGACAATGTTGTACCTCCCCTCACAGGAAATATACTTGATTATTTGATAGCTAACCTCATCCCAAGGGTATGGTATGCTAGCCCTTCTTATGCCATTTTTATATTTTATAGGGGTTTCATTTTTCTGGAAGAAGTTGTTTTTGGCAGCCTGGCCAATTTGTTATTCATCCTTACTCCAAGGCAATCCAAGAGGAAGGGTAGTCACCCTACTGATAAACTTAGGGGTTATATCCATGGAAAGGCCTCTAAAGGTGACAGTGGCATGGTTTCTAGTGTGAGGGACCAAATAGTGGGCAAATCCTTGAGCAATTTCCTCATCAAACCCTTGGAATTTCTCAAAAAAATTCATCCAATTTGCTCTTGTGAATATGTCCATTACTTGCGGATTTGCATGGAGCCTCGAGGAGTTGGTGGGCTCTTTCCTCATAAAACCTCTTGTCATTTTTATGCTTCTTTGGGAAACCAAATTTGGACATGGAGACAACAATTTTTTGAAGAAGAACATAGAAACAGAGAGACTATGTTTTATTTTAAGAAATAAGTAAAAAAATTTGTGTATTTCCTCCACCTAAAGGCTTTATTTCTTCCTCAAGTTTAAACCACAACTTGCATATTTTGATTTTCAATGGGGGTATGCATAGAACCTACCTCCTCAGCCCGAGAATTGTGCTAAAACCTATGTTTTCTCCCTACAAAACATCTTACTTTCCCTCCTGTAGAAGAATGTTGGCCCTCCTATAGGATTCCTATAGGTTCTCCTGTAGAACCTATAAGTGCTCCTGTAGAAAACACTAAGAACAAGAATCTGGGAGAGATTAATGGAGAATAATGGTTGCAAGTGGGGGCATGAGAAGGTTGCAGGAGTGGATTTTCGAGGAGAGAATGAAGGAAAAGGTGGTGAGAATGCTCGAGGAGGATTACTTATTGATTTTTATGGATATTTTCCAGTGATGGAGGGTGAGCTAGCCAAGTGTATGTTGGCCCTATTCAGACCATTGGTACCCACCTACCTTGTAATCATGGCCCTTTCCTCGTAATCATCCCTCATGATTGCATCGGAGTTCACACCACCTCCACTACCTGTCCTTAACATCTCTCTTGAGTTGACTATGCACACGTGTGGGTGACATCTTTGGATGAGTGAAGTCAACTAGATGAAGGTGGCCAAGTTAAGTAGCCACCTTTCCTGGATTCAACCTCAAACATATTGTTGTTTTTTCATGCCTTCTAATTATACAAATGCAAACAGAGGAGTGGGTTAATTATTTACTAAGATCTAAACGCATTTGTTGTGAGGTGTTGTGGCTCTCTCCCTCTGCAGCATGCCTTTATCTATTTTGATGCATGCTTGTCTGCTTGCTGATGTGTGACTATGCTTTATACAGGTTCCTCTCTCACTGGATCTAATCTTTAGGTGTCTACTTCAACCTTCATATTTTCACCCTCTTACTATTGATGCTAGATTTTAATGGGATCAGCTGCTATAGGAATTCCTACAAGAGCTCCTGTAGTCACTTCTCCCTTTGAAACATTAGTTATTTTCTCTATTTAGAGCTGTGAGGATGATGCCAAAAATTGCAGATAGAGATGGAGAGGTAGTAGGTAGGCTTCAGGTGAGGTGGTTGGTGTTGTTTCCTTTCTTATTTTCTGTTTTTTCTTTTTTCTAAAAAAAATGTTTTTTTCTCTGTTTTTTTCTTAGGTAGGAAGAAGAATGATACTTGGGATGTGATGAAAGTCTAGAAAAGATGGCAAGGAGGTTTGGAGACTCCAAGAGGATTTATAGATATTTTATGAAGATTCCTTGCCCCTTAAACTACCTTTTATATTCATTTATGGCTCTCTGTAATTCCTACAGGAGCCTCCTGTAGAAAACATAGTTTCTGGAAAACAAGCATAGTGAGGTGAAAAGAATGCAAAGAATGATGGAAAAAGGTGTGGGAAGGTAGGATAGCTGTTGTTATTGATTTCAGATCTCCCTTGAAACCTTCTGTTGCTTCCTGTAGTCCTCCTGTAAACCTATAATGTGACTAGAAACTAATTTTTTTTCTTTTTAAAACAACCAGGGCACCTGAGGGAGGTTTTCACCCTAGTTGCCTACCCTAGGTGCCTCCAAAGGAGGTTTTCAACCAGGTATCTTATTTTCTTTCTTCTCTTTTTTTTGACATCACTGGGCTGCCTTAGGAGAGGTTTTCAACCTAATGATGGGATTCAAGTGCCTGATGGAGGTTTTCACTTGAGTCCTTACCTTTTTATTTTTTATTTTTCCTTTTTCTTCAGTAAGTGGGTGAAGTGGAAGCTAAGACGTGCTCCACTACCATCACTATTTTGTTCAACCCTTCAATGAACTCTCACTTGGAGAGGGGTTTCTTGTAGACTTTTAACCGTTGTTCATTGACAAGCATGGGGATGGCTTCATCATCAATGGTTCTCATCAAAATTGAACCTTTGTCATTGAATTTCTCCACAGTGTAGGGTCCCAATCATCTTGTCCTTAGCTTGCCCTTGAAATCTATGCATCTTGAATCATGGAGTAGTGCCCAATCTCCCTCATGGAATTGCTTCTCCTTGATTATTTTTCATGCCATATCTTTCTCTGAAGATGAACTACCTCTGTATGGAGAACTACTTGCATTATGTGTTCATCCAATCCATTGAGCTGGAGTAATCTTTCTTTATGTGCATGGCTGAGGTCTAGGTCCAACTGGGTTACCATACTTAGGGTATGGAATTCAAATTCTTTTGATAGCAAAGCCTTCTTCCCATAGGCCATATCATAGGGTGTGAACCTTGTAGTGGTCGACCATGTTGTGTTGTAGGCCTAAGTGGCCTCAACTAGTATGTCCGCCAAATCTTTTTTGCTACTGCTCATTACCTTTGTCAAGATCACTTCCAATGCTTTGTTAGTGACCTCCACATGCCCATTCGCTTTTGGATGATAAGGGGTGGAAGTCTTGTGCTTGATTCTATTATGTGTGAGCAGGTCTTCAATCAAATTGGAAGTGAACTGGCTACCTTGATCTATAACTAATTCTCTTAGATGCCCGAACTTGTAGAATATGTTCTCTCTCAAAAATTCAGTGACTTTTTCCTCTGTCACTACTTTGATTACTTTTCTCTCTACCCACTTTTTCAGGTAATTAGTGCACACAATGATGTATTGCCTCTGTTGTGAAGGATGGATGATATGCCCCACAAAGTCCATGCCCCATTTCTCAAATGGCTCAAATGTCAATTTAGGTTGCATGGGCATTTCATCCTTTGGAGTTGGTTTCCCCATCCTTTCACACCAATCACACTGGCTGGTATATCTCCTCGCATCCTAATGAAGAGTGGGCCAATAGTAGTCTACTTGTAGTATCTTGAAGGTAGTTCTTTTTGCTACAAAATGACCTCCACAAGGCACATCATGATAGGTCAGGAGGATTTCAAAGAGCTCCTCCTCCCTGGCACATCTTCTCAAGATCTGATCTGGGCCAAGTTTGAAGAGATTGCCCCCAATATAGGTTAAAGGGGTGCTTTTCGTCACTATCTTTCTCTTCTCTTTTCAGGATAGCTGTGGTGGGAACTGTAATGAAACCAAGTAGTTTGCTATATCATCAAACCCTGGACAGAGTACTAAGCTAGCAAATAGGTGTTCATCTAGCATAAGATCATCCACCATTCCTTCTTCACCTATAGGCACACTTAATCTAGACAAAAAGTCAACAACAACATTTTATTTACCAGGCTTATCAAAAATGGTCAAATCAAACTGTTGTAGTAAAAGCAACCATCTAATAATGCGAGCATTTACATCTGGTTTGTTCATTGAATATCTAATTGCAGCATGATTAGTGTGCACAAAGGTTTGATAGCATGTGATGTAATGTCCAAATTTGTTTAAGGAATGTACAATAGCTAGGAGTTCCTTCTCAGTCATTGTATAGTTTAACTATTCCTTTGACATGTTTTTGCTATAACGTATATGGCATAACGTAAATTTTCTTCAAATTGTCCCAAGGTTTCTCCTGTTGCTTTTTTTGAGGCGTCTGTGTGAATGTGGAAAGGTAGGGCCCAGTTTGGGCCTCTCAAAATTGTGGCAGTCACAAGCTTGCTCTTCAAGGCTTCTTGACAGTTTTCCGACCATATAAACTTGATATCTTTACCTAGAAGGCCAAAGAAAGGAGAGTCTAGCTTGCTAAAATATTTAATGAATCTCCAGTAATACCCAGCTAAACCCAAGAAACTTATGACGTCTCTCGCCTTTTGAGGAGGTAGGACATTTTGGATGATGACAATTTTGTTGTGGTCTACCAAAAGTCATTGTTGAGATATTTCATGACCTAGCATGGTCCCTTCGGTCATCAAAAGTTCACATTTTTCCAGACTGAGGAATAGGTTCATCTCAATACAGTTGTCTAGAACTTTTCCTAGGTTAGATAAAGCTTCCTAAAAGTCAGAGCCATAAGGAGTAATGTCATCCATGTATAACTCTTCTACATCATGAACTAATTCAGAAAATATACTCAATACCACTCTTTAGAAACTGGCTGGAGCATTACACAAAACCAAAAGGAAGGACCTGGTATGCATAGGTACCCCAAGGACATGTGAAAGTGGTCTTATCTTAGTCTTTTAGACTGATTTGAATCTAATTGTACCCGCTAAACCCGTCTAGGAAAGAGAAAAACATTTTCCTTTTCAAACCGTCTAACACTTGATCTATGAAAGGTAAAGGGAAATGGTCCATTTTAGTGGCTTTGTTCAATTCATGATAGTCGACACAGATTCTCCACTTACCATTTTTCTTTGGCACTAGCACCAAAGGAGAGACTCATTCACTGTCAGAGATGGGATAGATGAATCCTGCATCAAGAAATTTCTATAGTTCTTCCTTAACAATATCTTTTAGTGTTGGATTCATCCTCCTTTGAGGCTACCTAACTGGCTTGAAACCTTCCTTGATGTATATATGATGAGTACAAACTGAAAGGTGCATTCTTTTCATCTCCGTATAACTCTAAGTGAAGGCATCTAAGTTCTTTCTCAGTAGGATACACACTTCCTTCTCCTGGGAATTGGATAGGGATGGATTGATTTTCAAGGTTCTTTCTGGACCTAACTCTATAGTCTTAACACGGAAAGGGGTGGATTCAGTCGTACAAAGATTAGTTGAGGAGTTGTTTTGGGTTTCTCTTACTATGTCCTTTAAGGGCGATACACTGGGAGGTGGATTCTGAATCATATTTTCAATCATATCATCCTCATCTTGTTGTTTTCCTCCCTTGGTGATTTCTAATGTACAAAGTGGTGCAGAATAAACTTCATCCTCATCTTCCTCCTCCAACTAGAGAGGTAAATCATGTTCTAACAAAGGTTGGGCATGAAGAGATAGGATTAACTGTGTTATAAAATTATATATTATGGAGCAATGGAACACATAAAATATTGTAGAAATATAAACACAAAAAACACATAAAACAAGAGAGGCACAGATATATGTAGTTCACCCAGTTTGGTCTACGTCCACGAAGAAACAACCAATCCTTCTTTTATTATATTATCCAGCAAACTGAAGAGACACAATCCACAACAGATCTGCTGTAACTCCCTCTTCACTTTCAATCTCCTCTCTCTTCCTCACTCAAAATATAGATCTACATAGATGCAATACAATTCCCTCATATATAGTGAGGGGTTTCCTTCTAGGTAAAAAAACACGCAATTAAGCATCTACTGTCAAATCATCTACCTAATGAATGGCCCAGATTGACTAGAAATTACTAGACTTCTACAAGGCAATTTTACATCTATTTTTAGCTTCAGGGGTGCTACCCCCTAACCCTCGCCAGGGGGGATTTACCCCCGCAGGGGGGAAGGGTACCCCCCATGCGGAGGGGTGTATATTTTTGCTAGTGTATACATCTGGTTGAAACCTTTGAATACAAAATATAATCAGGCTCCACACCCAACAATCTCCCAATTGGAGACTGATTATAGCAACTCCACTACTGCTTCATCTGCTATACAATCGCTCCACTTTGGACCTGGTTGTTTCTCATGCTCTTCATCATACTTGAATACTAATTGAAACTAAGTAAATTCTCAGTTTCTCCCTGGTTACAACTTTTGTTAACATATCTAAAAGATTTTGGCTAGTGTCTATCTTTTCCATCTTCAACTATCCATCTTCCAAAGTTGACCGTACGAAATGGTACTTGATCTATATATGCTTAGTCTTAGAATGAAATGAAAATTTCTCTGCAAGATGTATGGCACTCTGGCTATCAGTGTATAACCTGCCCGACTGCTGCTTCTTACCCAATTGATCCAGAAATATTTGTAACCAAATCATTTCTTTACTGGCCTCTGTAGCAACAACATTCTCTGCTTCTGTTGTTGAAAGTGCAACAACACTCTAGATTTTTGAAACCCAAATGACAGTTGTTCCACCTATAGTAAATACATATCCTGTAGTGCTCCTCCTATTATCTTTGTCACCTGCCATATCTGCATCAACATATCCCTGTAGAGCAATGTTTGAACCACCAAAGTACAATGCTTGATTTGTGGTACCTCTCGAATACCTGGGAATCCACTTCATTGCCATCCAATGTTCTTTTCCTAGATTGTTCATGTACTTTCTTACAACTCCCACTGCATATGCAATATCAGGCCTTGTGTAGACCATTGCATACATTAAGCTTCCAACTGCTGATGCATATGGAACTTTAGACATATGAGCCATTTCTTCCTGAGTCTTGGGACACTCCTTACTTAATTTGATTTTGCTAGCCAAAGGTATACTAACTGGTTTTTCATACTACATATTAAACCTTTTCAACACCTTTTCTATCTACTCTCTTTGAGACAATGTTAATTTGTGATTCTTCCTATCTCTAGTTATTCTCATACCAAGGATTTGTTTTGCAGCACCCAAATCCTTCATTGCAAATGAGTTTGGAATTTTATTTTGAGAACATTTATCTCCTACATGTTAGAACCTACAAAAAGTATGTCATCTATATACAATAGCAATATAATATAGTTTCCATCATTTTGCCTTTTGAGATAAACACAATGATCACAGTGACACCTAATATAACATTTTTCAGACGTAAACCTGTCAAATTTTAGATACACCTGCCTTTGAGCCTATTTTAAGCCATACAAACACTTCTTCAACCTGCACACTAGTTTCTCCTTCCCTTTTACCTCATATCCTTGTGGCTGCTACATATATATCTCTTCCTCCAAATCCCCATGGAGAAAGTTTGTCTTTACATCTAACTACTCAAGATGCAAATATTCAACTACTACTACACTTAAAATACTTCTGATTGAAGTCATTTTAACAACAGGAGAAACTATTTCATCAAAATCAATACCTTTCTTCTGTGAAAACCCCTTCATTATAAGTCTAGCTTTGTACCTCTGTTTTCCTCCATCTTCTTCCTTCACCATGTAAACCCACTTATTCTACAATATTGTTTTACATGTAGGCAACCTGACTACGTCCCAAGTCTGGTTATGTGCTAAGGAGTCCATCTCTTCTTTCATGACTTGCTCCCACTTCTTCCTGGTTTCTACCTGCACTGCTTCTTGATAACATTCTAGTTCACTAGAATCAATCAAAAATACATAATATAATGAAGGACAATATCATTCAGGGGGTCTCCTTATCCTGGTAGATCCTCTAACACCACTTTCAAGTGTTTGAAGTGCTTGTTGCTATTGTGGTTGTTGTTCTAGCTATTGATCATTATGATTTTCAGGCACCATCACTTTTCCTGTGATATCATCAAGCACAGTGTATTCTCTGTTTTATTTTTCCTGTTTCTTTTCTTGTAATTGATTCTTATACAAGAAATTTTCATTGAATATTACATCTCTACTACTGATGATTTTGTGATTTTCATAATCATATAAGCGATAACCAAATCATTAACACCGTATCCAATAAAGGTACATTTCTTTGATTTTGCCTCAAGCTTTGTTCTATTTTCTTTATTAATGTGGACAAAAGCTTCATAACCAAAAGTCTTTAGAAATGAGTAGTTTACCTTTTTACGTGTCCATGCCTCCTCTCGAATACCACCATCCAAGGAACTTGAAGGCCCTCTATTTATTAGATAAACAGTAGTGTCTACAGCATTTTCCCAAAATTGTAAAGGCAATACTGCATGAAATCTCGTGCACATTGCACACTCCATGATTGTCCTGTTCATCCTTTCTAACACACCATTTTCTTATGGTGTTCCTAGAACTATCTTCTCTCTATGAATTCCATTCTCTTAATAGTACCTATCAAACTCTTTGCTACAATATTCACCTCCATTATCTAATCTAAGACACTTAAACCTTTTTCCTATCTCATTTTCAACCAAAGCTTTCCATTTCTTGAAAGCATCAAATACTTCAAATTTATTTTGAATACAATAAATCCAAGTTTTTCTGGTTGCATCATCAATAAAAGTAACATAATAACGAGGTCCACCAAGAGATGATACTTGAGCAAGTCCCTATACATTTGTATTCACAAGCTCTAATATTTCGATCTTCTTTTCTTTCCCAAATCTAAGGAATCTGACTCTATTATGTTTTCCATAAACACAATTCTCATAGAAGTCCAAATAACCATTCTTGAAACCTGGCAACAAATTCCTTGAGTGAAGAATCTTGATCCCCTTCTCACTCATGTGTCCGAGACTAAGATGCCATGATGTTGCATCTGCTCCTTTGGAAGTTAAATCATTAACAGAGTTAGAAATAGCATTGCATAAATACAATGCTCCAACCATTTCGCCTTTTGCTATTACGAGGGCTCCTTTTGTGACCTTCCAAGATTTATCTCTCAAAGTTGTCACACAACCTTCACTGCCTAACTGCCCTATTGAAATAAGATTTTTCTTCAAATATGGAACATGCCTCAGATCCTTTAGTAGCCATTGGTTTCCATTCCATAGTTTTACAAGAACCTTACCCATTCCAACAATTTTACAGGGTTTATCAACACCCAAACAGACTTGTCCAAAATCTCCTTGAACATAATCATTGATCCGAATTATATCCATAAAATATTGTCAAAGAACCATGACTGTATCAGGTCAGAACAAATCTCTAAGAATTCAGAACCGTGATCAAAAACACCCCTGAACCAGTGGCAATGGCAACATGCATGGAACGACGAGGACCTCGGTCAAAGCGCGCTGACCGAGGCCCATGGAGACTGCGTAGGAGGTCAAATTAGCCCCTAGGAGCCCCGGATCGAGAAAATAATGAGGTTTTTGATACGCGATTAGCATAATCGCGTATCGGTGGGCAAACTGGGTTGAAATGGGGGAAGCCTGAGAACACGGAGACATGGCAGATCGAAGGACCGCGGGCAGAAAAGGCAAAAAGCGATAAATGTACAATGGCGGGACCCACGATCTGGAAACCGGTGGTATTGATCGTGGTGCCCTAAAATAGTAAGTGGTTTTGGATGGGAGCAGAGCAATCCCACTCATCGATCGATGCATGGAAAGTGGAGGTGAGAGAAAACCATCATTGATCACGTGTTATCGGTCAAGCAGGTTAATCACGGGAAATGTGTGTATGGCGTCAGATCTAGAGGCCCCAGATCAGACAGCTGAGATCGCACCCGATGGAGGAAGCAGAATCGATGAAGGAATATGCCACGATTTGTAAATATTTGGAATCCATTTGATCACCATGGTGGAGGAAGATTTCATCCATGGCGTAACTGAAGAAATGAACTGACGAAGCAGGGTGGCATTATTTAGAGGAGGACATGTGGCCACTCCCTGAGCAGTCATGATTATTCTTAACAGCGAACGCCAAGAACAACTGTAGAAGGTGAATTGATAGTGGCAAAAGAGGAACTGAACATGCATGAGATCAAATGGCTAAAAACCATGACAATGAAAAAAATACACAGTCACGTCAGAAAATAGTCTGAGAGACGAAGAAAGAATATAGAGAGACTAGAATCCCGAGAGGAGGAAAAAATACACAGCGAAAGAAGATAGTGAATCAAAAGCAGAAAAAGGACAGAGGGTCAAGCTGACCAGAGGGAGTGTCAAGCACCAAAGGCTTGAGAGATCTAAGCCATCCCATAGAGGAATCTGTCCGCGCTGAGTACCACATTGGGCTCTTGCAACTGTAGACCAAAAGGTCACAAAGCTGGTAGGAAGAAGAAGAGTCTATGTACTCCAGTGGCTTGGGGAATCCAAGAACCACCCTGCCAAGCAAAACTTGCTTCAAAAAATCTCACATTGAGTCCCTGCATTGTAATTCTCTACTTAAAGACACAATAAAACAAGGCCACCACTGAAGCTGGACTGGAGATGTAGCCCCGGAGAAGAGGGTGAACTACTTATTAAAAAAAATTTGTCTTTGTGTTTGCTTACTATATTTCTATGTTTTCTTTCCATTTTATTGTTTGTGTATTGGCAATCTAATCGATCTGTTGCTTCAGTAACACAGAACACACACTAGCACATGAGTGTGTAATACCTTTATTCAATAAATCTTTAACTGATGTCACTCATAGGGTGAATATTAGATCAAGTGGTATCAAAGCTCTAGGCTGTAAGGTTAGACAAGCTTGTATTAGTTTACCTATTGAATGCTCGTAAGATTAAAGCTCAAATTAGGAGAAGGAGAGTTGGTTGAAACTAATCCAGAAATTGGGAGAGTCTATCCTTGGAAGACAATGTCAGAGGAAGGTTCTATGGGTTTGGACCCTCAATTCATATAGAGTTTCCCAGCTATAAATTCTATGGTAGAAGAAATGTATAGGAACTTTAGAAAGCATAAGGATGAAGATTCTTCAGGGTCTAAACAAGATAAATAAGAAGATGAGTCTCATTCCCATGACCACTCGAAAGGAAAATGGAAAGAGGAAAGCTTTCTCACACCTCCTAATAGCCCAGTGCATAATAAGAAAGCATCTTTAACTAAGCTAGATGTTAAATTTTATTTGCTTATATATGATATAGAGTTAAATGATGAAAAGTTGGGAAATTGGATTAGACAAATTGATGTGTATTACAAATTGCAAAACATCAACTGAGACAAGAGTAAAATTCAGCTGGCAATCCTACGCCTAGGATGCACTGCCTTGGTTTGGTGGGAAGGCAGAACCAAAGCTAATATGAAAAAATGGTAAGATCATCTCTGTCTGGAGTGAATTTTTAACTGCAATCAAAAAGCAATTCTATCCATTGGCCTACATGCAACAAGCCATGATGAGTTGGAAAACTCTTCGACAGTTGAAAGGGAAAAGTGTACAAGGGTATACTCAAGAGTTCAGAAAGAGAGCATTGATGTTGAGTATCTCATTAGACTCACCAGAGAATCTTTTGAAGTACATTGGTGGTCTACATAGCTACATGAGGCATACCATCCTCATGTTTAATCCCACTAGTATAGATGAGGTATCTGTACAAGCTACTCATCTAGAAGCTAGAAGAAAGAATGGAAATCTAGAAGTTGGGGGACAATCCCAACCCACTGTAAGCAAGGGCAAGGAGAAAAGAAAGCAAAAGCGGAAAGCAAGGAAGGCTAATACTACACAGAAAAGCAAAGCTTCATGCACTCACTATAAAAAGGAGGGGAATGATGATAAGTACTATTGGATTCTGCATCCAGAGATGAGACCTAAGAATTCTAAGGGAAAGAAGAAGAAGACTGTTGAAGCTATTCAGAAAGATTTTGGGTCAAACTCGGGAGATGAAACAATCATTGTAGCCACAGGTATACAAGGTAAGAATTCTGAAGAATCTACTAGTAATTATGCTCAAACTATTATTGATGAAGAACTTGAGAGAAAAATACATGAGAATTTTCATATTTGAGTTATTTCCAAACATCAAAATATTGATACTTTGTTTGATAGTGGCTTACAAGTAAATTTGATTTCTGAAGCAATTGTAAAGAAATTG
Organism: Pinus taeda; assembly: GCA_000404065.3. Lineage (NCBI taxonomy): Eukaryota > Viridiplantae > Streptophyta > Pinopsida > Pinales > Pinaceae > Pinus > Pinus taeda. Next base: position 103,098 of record APFE030570503.1, read on the forward strand.
GGATTAGCAACTACACCTCACAACAAACCATACCCATTAGGATGGTTGAATGATAAAACACAACTACAAGTGACTAGACAGAGCAAACTCAAGTTTTCTTTTGGATCAGCATTCATAGATGAGGTTGAGTTAGACATAATTCCTTTGGATATATGTGGAATTGTTTTAGAAATTCCTTACTTGTATGATAGAAATGCTATTTTCTATAGAGCTGAGAACAAGTATCTACTTGTTAAATATGGAATCAAATACTTTGTAAGAGCTCACAAGCTCAAGAATAATTATACTCTCATAAATTCTGGGCAGATGAAAAGAATGATAAATTAATGAAAACAATTCTTACTAATGGTTGTAAAGGAAAATAAACCTGATAAAACCAATGTATTTGAAGGCTATAATGCTCAGCAGCAAACTAATATAGAAAACATTGTTTCAGAGTATGATGTCCTGTTTCAGGAACCTAAAGGTCTACCACCCAAAAAGGAGATAGTACATGATGTTATTTTGCAGCAAGGTGTTCCATTGCCTAACATTGGGATGTATAGTTTGTCTGCTTTAGAGAATGATAAAATCAAGAAGCAGGTGCAGGACTTTCTCGAGAATGGATTCATCAGGCCTGGCAAATCACCATGTGGGTCACCAATCGTTTTGGTAAGAAAGAAAGATGGCTCGTGGAGAATGTGCATTGATTATCGTGCACTGAATAAGATAACAATCAAAAAAATTTATCCCCTTCCTCGCATAGATGATCTTCTACACCAATTGAAGGAAGTTTTTTATTTCACCAAGCTAGATTTGCACAATGGATACCATCATGTCAGAGTGGCAAAGTAAGATGCATGGAAGACTACTTTCAAAACAAAGCAGGGATTGTATGAGTGGCTTGTTATGCCTTTTGGCTTGACCAATTCCCCTACTACTTTCAGGAGATTAATGAATGAAGTACTCAGACCTTTTCTTGATGATTTTGTTATTGTGTATCTGGATGAAATTTTCATGTTTAGTAAAATGTGGGAGAACACTTAAATCATGTTAAGCAGATGTTAGATGTTTTGAAAAGAGAAAAAATTTATGTTAAACTCTCAAAATACGAATTTGGCAAAACATCTCTAAATTATTTGGGTCATATAGTAGGGGGTGGTGAACTAAAAATAGATCCCTCTAAAGTGGTAGTCATTGTAAACTAGCCTAAACCCAAGTCTACTATAGAAGTGAGAAGCTTCTTAGGAGCAGCACATTATTGGAGGAATTTCATTTCTAGCTTTTCCTCAATTGCAGATCCCTTACATGCTTTGACAGGATTGAACAAGGTGTTTCAGTGGGGAGGCAAACATCAGAAAGCCTTCGATACCTTGAAAGAAAAGATTAGTACAACACCTATATTAGCACTACCTGATCTACAAAGACCATTTGAAATCCAAATAGATGTCAGTGACTATGCCATGGCAAAAGTGTTGACATAGCATGGTAAACCCATATGTTATCATTTCGAGACTTCTAATATTGCAGTAGTTAACTATCCTACATATGATAAAGAATTGAATGCATTGGTTTAGAGTGTGAAAAAGTGGAAAAATTATTTAATGGGCAAAGAGACAGTGATACATACTGATCATCAACCAATTCAATATCTACACTCCCAAACTAAGTTGTAGCAGTCAAGGCATTACAGATGGATGGGTTTTCTACAAGAGCTTCATCTAGTCCTTAGATATGAAAAAAAGCATACACAACAAAGTTGTAGACATGTTACCTAGACCCATTATAAATGCATCTACCATACTTAAGCATAATTTTGTGCTACATGAAAGCTACATAGAACAATATGCTCAGGATATGGAATTTAAAGATGTATATGCAACTTTGAGTCAGGGAAAAAAGGTATAAGAATTGGACTATCATGTGAAGGGCCGACTCTTGTATCATTGTGGGAAACTATGCATTCCACAAACTGAGAGAGTAAAGATAATTAGAGAGGCACACACTTCTCTGATATCAAGTCACTTTGGGGTAAGTAAACAGTTGCACAGCTGCAAAGATTTTGTTATTGGCCGAAAATGAATGAGATAGTTTCTAGATATGTAAGAGGGTGTACTATGTGTGCTAAAAGCAAGCCCAGTAATAGAAAACTAGGCTTGTATACTCCTTTACCAGTTCCTTTTCACCCTTGGGAAAGTGTTTCCATGGATTTTGTTAGAGGACTGCCTAAATCTAGGAAAGCTCATGATTATCTATATGTGGTTGTGGATAGGTTTAGCAAAATGTGTATTCTGATACCTTGTAATAAACAGATTACAGTTGAACAAACTACAAAATTATTTTTTAAACATGTATGGGTTCATTTTGGATTACCCACTTCTATTGTATCTGATCGAGACATATGATTTATGGGGAATTTTTGGTCAATTATGTGGGAGGTGATGGACACACACCTGAAGAAAAGCACATATTTTCATCCACAAACCGATGGCCAGACATAAGTAGTTAACAGGATAGTGATCTAGTTACTCAAGGGATATTGCAGCAAACATCCTAAGCTTTGGGATGAACATTTTTTTTATGTGCAACATGCTTACAACAGAGCAAACCACTCTTTTATACAAAGGTCTCCTCTTGAGACTTGTTTTGGTTTCACACCAATGTCTCCTTTCAATTTTGTCTTTGGTAAAGATACCATGGTTGATGGACACAGTGATGTGGACAAGGGAACTAGGTTCATTGAGCGGATCTAGGAGATCCACCAGGAAGTACAAGAACAGATGGAAAGGAGCCAGGCCAAATACAAGGCTAGACATGACAAGCATCGACCAAGCATCAAATGGAGCATAGTTTTCAAGTTGAAGACCAGGTCTGTCTATATATCAGCAAGGACATGATGGAAGGTGAAGGTAAAAAGCTAAATCCTATCAGGTATGGACATTTTAGGATACTTGAGAAGATTGGTGAAAATGCATTTCACCTTGATCTAGTAGCTTACACGCACATCTACAAGGTCATAAATGCAGATTGCTTGAGATTGTTTGAACCTTCAATGATCGAGGATCCTGAAGAGCAAAGTCAATTGCCTTCTAATGATGACCTGCTACCTCAATATCTTAATGAGTTGCAAGAAGACACAGTCTTGGATAGGAAGATGAGGATGATGCGTAGAGGAGATGTTGAGTACCTCAGAATTGGACTCAAAGGTTTGAAGCCAAGTAGTGCAAAGCGGCTTGAGATTGGACAAGTGAGACAATAGTATTCTTACTTAGTCGATGCTTGAAAGAAAACCAACTTTTGGTGGTCCAAAAGCTTTTTTAGTGGGAATGTCGTGATTTGAATTGGATCCATAAAATACTCTCAAGGAACCATGATTGTATCAGGTTGGAACAAATCTCTAAGAATTCAGAACCATGATCAAAAACACCCTTGAACTAGTGGCAATGGAAACTAGCATGGAATGACGAGGACCTCGATCAAATTTCACTGACCGAGGCCCATGGAGACTGCGTAGGAGGCAAAATTAACCCCTGGGATCCCTAGAGCGGGAAAATAAGGAGGTTTTAGTGCTAATCACGCCTCGCTAGGCAAACTGGGCTGAAATGGGGGAAGCCCGAGCACACGGATGCATGTCAGACTAGAGAACTTCCGGCGGAAAAGGAAAAAAGTGATAAACGTACAATGGTGGGACCCATGCTCTAAAAACCAGTAGTATTGATTTGGGTGCCCTCAAATTATAAGTGGTTTTGGATGGAAGCAAAGTGATCCCACTCATCGATCGATGTGTGGCAAGCAGAGGTGAGAGAAAACCATCGTTGATCGTATGTTATTGGTTGAGCAAGTCAACCACATGAAATGTGCGTATGGCATCAAATCTGGAGGCCCTAGATGGGATGGTTGAGATCGCACCTGATGGAGGAACTAAAATCAATGAAGGAATACACCACAATTTGTAAACATTTGGAATCCATTTGACCGCTATGATGGAGGAAGAATTCATCCATGGTGTAACTGAAGAAATGAATCGACGAAGCAGGTGACATTATTTAGAGGAGGACATGTAGCCACTCCTTCAGTGTTCATGATGACGTCGAACAGGGAACTCCAAGCGCAACTATAGAAGGTGAATCAACAGTGGTGGAAGAGGAATCGAATAGGCATGAGCTCAAATGGCTAAAAACCATGATAGCGAAAAAAATACACATTCAAGTCGAAAAATAGTCCGAGAGACAAAGAAAGAAGACAGAGAGACCAGAATTATGAGAGGAGGATGGAATACACAAAGAAAGAAGACAGTGAAGCAAAAGCAAAAAAGGACAGAGGGTCAAGCTGACCAGAGGCAGCATCGAGCTCCAGAGGCTTGAGAGATCCGAGCCATCCCATGGAGGAATATGTCCGGGCTGAGCAACAAATTGGGCTCTTGCCACTGTAGACTAGAAGGTCATAGAGTTGGTAGGAAGAAGAAGAGTCTGTGTACTCCAATGGCTTGGCGAATCCAAGAACCACCCTGCCAAGCAAAACCTGCTTTAGGAGAACTCACATTGAGTCCCTGCATTGTAATTCTCCACTTAAAGACAGAATAAAACAAGGCCACCATTGAAGTTGGACCAGAGATGTAGCCCCGGAGAAGAGGGTGAACTCCTTATTAAAATTCTTGTGTCTTTGTGTTTTCTTACTATATTTCTCTACTGTCTTTAATTTTATTGTCTATGTCTTGGAAATTTGATCGATCCATTGCTTCAATAACACAGAACACACACCAGCACATGAGTCTGTAATACATTTGTTCGAGAAATCTTTAACTAATGTCACTCATAGGGTGAGTATCAGATCAGTGATGAAAATATTTCTTATCAGGTGTGGCATGGAATGAGAACCCTGAATCTACCACCCATGAATCAAAGCATCTTGTAACACTTCTCTTGTCACATTTGCTTCATGGTTGTTTTCTTGCTATGCATCTCCTTCTTTTACCTTCCTAGATCTACAGCTTTTCTTTTGGTATCCTTTCTTTCCGCGTTTCCAATACACTATCCCCGATCAGGACTTGGATCTACCTTTCCTTGATTTACTTCAATATCTTGATCTCTTTCCTCTTTCCATTTTTCTTCCCCTAGTCTCTACACTCAAAGAATTACCTGATGTCTCACCGGAGATTTTCCTTAGCATTTCCTCACTAAGGATAGCACTCACGACATCATCAAACTTTAAAGTACTAGATCCATAAACAGAGTTACTAATGGCCATTACTAAACCATTCCAAATTTTTGGCAATGAGCACAAGAATAACATAGCTCTAACTTCATCATCAAAGTTTACCCCTACAGAACTTAACTGACTTGTAACTAAATTAAAATCATTTAAATGATCAGCGACAGATCCACCCTCTGACATCTTCATTTTAAATAAATGCTTCATAAGAAATACGTTATTTGAGGATGGGAATTTTTCATATAGTTTGGCCAATGCCGACATTAATCCGTGTGTTGTCATTTCCTTTGAAATATCAAACCCTATCGATGCTGCTAAGCACAGTCATATTGTTTCAATTGCCTTTCTGTCGAGAATGTCCCATTTTGTGTTTGTCATACACGTCGGCTTCTTTGTCTTTCTTCTCAATGGTACATACATATCACTCTGATACAGATAATCTTCCAGCTGCATCTTCCACAGCTAGTAGTTTTGGCTGTTAAATTTTTCGACACTAAACCTACCATATTCCGCCATTTCTCCCACTTGAACCAAGAACCCTTCTCTCTTGCGAACTTATCAACCAAATAGACCTTCGGCTTTGATACCAGCTCTTAGAAAATTATATATTACAGAGCAATGGAACACATAAAATATTGCAGAAAAATAAACACAGAAAATGCATAAAACAAGAGAGACATAGATATACGTGTTTCACCCAATTTGGGCTACGTCCACGGAGAAACAGCGAGTCCTTCTTTTATTATATTATCCAGCAAACTGAATAGGTACAACCTACAACAGATCCGATGTAACTCTCTCCTCACTCTCGATCTCCTCTCTCTTCCTCACTCAGAATATAGATCTACATAGACGCAATACAATTCCCTCATATATAGTGAGGGGTTACCTTATAGAGCAAAAAACCCTAAATTAAACGTAACTTCTACTCTCAGATCATCCGCCTAATGAATGACCCAGATTGACTAGAAATTACTAGACTTATTCAAGGCAATTTTACATCTATTTTTAGCTTCAGGGGTGTTTCCCTCGAACCCTTGCCGGGGGACTGTTAGCCTCCGGACCCCTGCGAGGGGGACAAGTTCCCCACGCGTGGAGTGGTGTACAGTCTTCCTAGGGTATACATTCGGCTAAATCCTTTGAATACAAAAGATAATTAGGCTCCACACCCAAGAAACTTCTTGGACATATGCCCGTTCTTTATGGTCATGTTCCTAGCTCAACAACTGATGTAGGCATCGGTGGTAGCCAACCAGGATCTTCCCAGAATGAGAGGATACCCAATGAGCTTTGCCTTGGGCTGTAAAACTAAGAAATTAGCAGGGTACTCCCAAGAATCAATGGAGACCATCACATCTTCCACAATCCCTTCAGGGGTCATGGTATAGATGTCTGCTAACTATAGTATAGTTGTGGTCTTCCTCGGGGACCCGTGGAGGTTAAGTTTGAGCATTGTGTCCTTTTTCATCATATTAATTGTAGCTCTTAGATCAATCAAGGTATGTGGGATCATGGTGCCATTGATGTGGACATCAACTACTGGGCTTTCAGGGTCTAGATATTTTTTCCAGCTTACGAGCCCAAACATCAAGTCGGACAGTTGCCCTATCACATTGATGTTTGGGGCATCCCTCTTGCGCCTTCCTAGATGTCTAAAGCACTTCACTTTGATTAACCTATTATAGATATCCACATCTTTTATGGCTTGGAGAAGTGGTATCTTCACACATAAATGTTTCAATTCTCCCTAGAGCTCAGTTTCTTCTAGGGTAGGTTGGACTGTTGCGGAGAGTCTCTTAGGAAAGGGTGGATTTTCATTAGGTTCACTTTCCTCTTTATCTTCCTCAACCTCCCTAGGTGGAGGCTTGTTGTCTCAAAGAACTTTCCGAGATCATAAGTTAATTTCCTGAATCTCCATAGCATGAGTCGGGCATGATGGTTCTCCACCATATACTTGTTGAGCCTCTTTGTTGTTCGGGTTCAGATTTGGTTGGGCAAGCATTTGGGGTTTCTTTGGTGGAGCAGGAGGTCACAATTGTGGTTGGAAAAGTGGTGGAGGCAAAAGAGCAGGAGGAGATTTTTTTTGGGGCCTCCACCCCTAATGAGATGCATTCCATTAAGGCTATAACTGAGCATAGGATTGGAATGAATGGTTGGTTATTTGAGCAAGATATTGAGATGTGAAGGAACAAGGAGGAGGCGTGGACCAGGAAGGATGAGCAGGGGAACCCCAAGAAGGTATCGAAGTGACTTGGTTTGGGTTGTAATATGCCTGGGTTGTCCCTTGCATCCCCTACTGGTATTTTCTAGGTCCATGTCGCCTTCTTTGGTCTATGTAATAGAGTTGTTCAGTGACTCCCCTAGCCCCTTGATATACAAATTTAAGTATGGGTAAGGAAGGGCAGTTATCTATAGAATGATTTTCTTCACAAACTGAAGAAACCTTTATAGATTTCAATGGGAATTCATTCTTAGGATGCCTCTTAGTGCATCTAGGGAAAAAGATGGTGAAAGCCATCTCTGCTTCCTCTTGTTTTATTTTGATATGCAAGGTATCCATTTTCATGGCAAGAGTCTGCAACATCTCACTCTTGAGGTCTTCTAGCATGTTTCCAATTTCTCCCTTGATAGGTGAGTTAGAGGAAGAGGTATTGGCTACAGGTGGACTCCCCCTACCTTTCTTTCTAGTTTCTCTAGAATGATTTCTAAAAATAATCTTTATGTCTTCATATGAAAGTTGGTAGATGTCTCCTCCAGTCAGTAGATGGAGGGTTTCTAAAATATCTTCCCGAATTCCCCTGAGCGGGACCATCTTCAGAGACTCAGGGTCAAGTGTACACCCAGCCCTTTTGTAACTGAGCTGGAACCTCTCCTCATAATCTTCCGGGGACTCATCACTTCCTATAGTCATTTGGAAAAATTATTTCTTAGTATCTTTTGACCTACAATAGTCTCGATACTTATTATTAAAGGCTTGCTACATTTGAGCCCGAGTTGTGATACTATTGTCAAGTAATCCCATGAAACAATAGCATATTGCATCCTTGAGAGTAGAAGGGAACAGTTTCAACATTTTTCATCTTCTCCATAGTCATAAGTTCGATAGATAACAGCAAACTCAAACAAAAAGTCGTGAGGATCTTCTGTAGTCAGACCACGGAAATGAGGTAGGGAGGAAGGGCTTATATTCTTCATTTTGTCCCCATTGGTCTCCCGAATGGGAAAGGTACCCTATATTCTTTCTCCATTCCCCCTAGCATTTATGTGTTCAACCATTGGCTCCAAAGGAATGTTTTCTCCTTCTTCTTCCACTATAGGTTCTTTAAATATGTCAGGCTATTCACCTAAGGGTTTTTCTTGATCGCAGCCACCGAAAAAGAGAGAAGGTTGGCTGTCTGAAGTAGTGGGGGTATTGGGAAATTTTTTTCCTAAATTATCTATATTTCTACGAGACATGAAAGAAAATCTTTTTGGTTTGTTTTTGTTTCTTTTCCCCACATTGATAGTACTTGCAAAACTGAATTGATTGAAGAAAACAATTTGCAACTAACTAAAATGAACTTGCTGAAATGAAATTTGCAGAATTGAAGAGGAAAGAAAGGAAATGCAGAACTTAAAGAAAAGAAGTGACTAATCTACTTTTGCTGAAATGGAAATTGCAGAATTGAAAAGCAAATAAAAAGAAATGTAGAACTGAAAGAAAGGAAATGACTATTCTACTTTTGCTGAAATAAACTATTAGTAGAATTTTGCAAGAAGAAAATAGAAGAAAGCAGTAATCACAGAATACTCTGACGCTTCCACGACAATAGCGCCAAAAAGTGGTGAGCACCAGTATTGCAGCAATAATGCTACAACTCTTGGGCTACCTACTTTACTCTTATCAACCCCGTAGTTCGTAACAAACTTGGAAGCGATTATGCTATATGCATAAGTAATAGTTCTTACTATAGGTTGTCACTTGGTCAGTGAGCGCAAAATCACTAGGAGCTCAAGCCAACTTCTATGGATTCCAGAACAAACTCTATATGTGATGAAAGGAAAAAGAGAGATTTCTCTGCTGATGTTATTCTACTTGGAGAAAGGAAGACTAAAATGTAAAGCAAACCAAGGAAATCCTAGTTAACCACTAATCCTAATTTTGTAGAAAACACTATCAAAACCATGAAAAGAATGCCATTACCTACACAACGAAGTAAAAAACATCTACCTAAGTTATTTGTGGAAGTAAATGAGCAAAAGACATCTTTTTGGATTTTTATGTATTTTTATGTGAATGTGTCATGCATGTAATTTATTTGTCTGTGAATGTGGTAGCGATTAGGTGGTGATGGAGTGTGGTTTCAGGATTTGAGAGGATGTAGGATGGTGTGGATGGGTCTTAGGAGGTCTCAGGTGACCTTCTGGAGGCTTTTCCCACACTTGGCCTTCAAAAGAAAGCCTATAGGAAAATCTACAAGAGGACATAGGAAATCTTTAGGAGAAAAAGTAACGTTCTACACGAGGCCTACAGGAAGAGGCGGAGAGAAGTTTTCACAGTTTTGAGGGTGTGATAGTGGGTGGAAGAGGTGGATGAAGGTTGGAATGAGGTGTTAGGGCGCCCAGGGTCTACAAAGAATAATTAGGAGAGAAAAAGATGATTGGATTTGCTCAAGGAGAGAGGAAGAAATCCTATGGAAAATGTAGGAAACTAAGACAGAATTGAAGGGAGACTTGGGTGACCTATAGGGCATGGATTAGATGCAGAATGAAATTGTTGATAGGCTGACCTACTATTAGAAGATATCTACTGCATAAAAAATTGACAGTCAACCAATGAGATTTAAGCAAGCAAGGAAATAAGTGTACCTAAAAAATAGAGTTTTTTCATCAAGTAAACTATGATCTATGAAAGGAAATGTTGGTAACCATTGCAGGAAGATAAAGCATGAAAGAAGACTATTAAAAATAAGGAAATGAGCATGATGGAGAAGTTCTGAAACAAAGCTAAACTAGACTATGAACCAACTAAGAAGCTGCAAACACTAGAAATCCTATGAATTAGGAAAATATGTGTTTTTGGGGCAGCAATAGGGTCTTTGCCTCAAATCATGTTCTTAAAGGGAGGAAGAGAGGCCAAGGCAATGTTGCTAGCCTTTTGAATCTTCTTTTTATCTCTGCGTAACCTACTATAGAAAGCACAAATGGAAGAAAACTATTGAATCATCAAAAGAAATATATTCTCAACCATAAAAGAAATACATCTAATAGTAACCTATTCTACAAACTAAAATGAAACATACAAATACAAGAGGAGATTGGTTGCTTGGATTGGGCCCTAACCCAAGAGCTTCAGCCCTCTAAGGTAACTCAGTTCTAACTCAAAAAGGATTCCATCCTTATTCTCAAAGAAATAACAAGATTACATGAACTGTTAAGATAATAAGCCCAAAGTTGAGCAGAGTTTACATAAGCAATACTGCAGCAAAACTTGAAGTCTGAAACAAATCTAACCCTAGTGAGGTCCTAGGCCTCTCTACTTATATAAATGAAACTAGCAATAGCTTCTTCAAAATCAAGGAGGCGTGGCTCCGAAAACGCGAGATAATCATCAGTTATCGTCCACTTGCTCAACTGCCTGCTAATGCATGACTTGGTTGTTTGTACTCAGAGTTGAATGAAGGGGAATTCAATGTGAGGATTAATAAATGAGGGAAATTCTCTCCTATAATTCCTCTGCTTTATCCACTTCAAATTATTGCTTCCATTTGTCCACTGGATCCTTGACTTTGACGACAAAATTCATCAATAATCTGCATTAAACACTTATCAGGCCACATGGCATCATAGCTAACTCAACTCACTTTATAAGCATAAATATAATAAATAAATCATACAATAAGTAAAGAGAATGGTTTATTGGACTAGGTTAGGAGGTAAAATGAGCCCATAAAAGTACCCATTTATGAGACTCATCATAAACGGTGGGTTGGCTTGGTGAGTCGAAGCCCCAACCGAAAGGCTAAACACCATATAAACAGGGAGAAGGATGGTGGAGGAAAATCATCAAGACATTCTTGTAAGTCTCCATGTGAGCTAGTGGTGTGAGCTACTTAGTGTTTTAAAGTGGTGGGAGAAGTGCAAGCAGTGTCTTGGGCCGAAGCAAGTAGCCAAGGTCAGAGATCACATATCCGGTGAAGTCACAGTTCGTTCGGGTTGCATCGTATGAGCTGGTGGGTTGGGTCACAAGTCAAGCGGCAGAGGCAACTGCAGGTTGGGCGTGGGCTAAATGATGGGTGGGTGCACTTAGAGGTGCAACGAGCTACCGTAGAGGGTAGGTAGACAAATGGTGAATAGACGCACTTGGTAACTCGGTCGGTGAGGCAAGTTCGGGTGAGGGTGCCTAGGTCGATTGAATGGAAGTGCAACGAGTTGGGCATACTGTGGTCACGTGGCTGCCAAGTTAAGTTGGCGCAACCGTGGGTTAGTTGAATGGCGAACTACGGAACGGTAGGCTGGAGGAATGAGTTAGGGTAACCGTGGATAGGTGGTTGGCGTGGCAAGTCGAGGCGATTGCGAGTTGATGTGTTGGGCAGTGTGAACTGTGAGCTGGTGGGCATGCCCAAGGACGAGCTAAGTGATCCACGAGTTCGGGTGACCCATAATTTGGGGTGACCCGCAAGTTTGGGTGACCCACAAGTCAGGTGACATGGCCGTGGGCACGATGAGCCAGTGAACAGGTGGAGCACCCAGTGCGATCATGCGACGAGTTGAACAGTTGAGCGTGGAGTTGGGTGGCACGGTGCAGATGACCTACAGGTGTGCATCGGGTGGGTGACATGACTGGATAGCGCTGCAAAAAGGCAACTAAATGACGAAGTAAAAGGTGAAATGGTGGAGTTTTCCTGTGGGAACCTCTGCCCGATGAGAAGGAAAGATTGCACGGTTATGTAGGCCGAAGTGTAAATTTGTAGATTTTAGAGTTGGAATCTAGGGGTTCCTCGTCATTGTAAGTTTATGTGAAAATTTGATATTATCATTATTATTCGGGTAGACTTATATTGCAGGGAGTTGCCCCTCTTTATTTATATCCGTTGTGCACTTATGTTATGATAATGATGATGAATGTTGTATGAATGTTTCCACTGTGTTAAAGAAAGATAATACTTAGAAAATTTGAAAAATAAACTAAGTATAGAAAATAGGCATAGTCCACACTTATGAGAATTGTTAAAAAGAAAACGGGTGGTGGTGCTACACCCCCTTCATGAGATGGGAATATTACCGCTAGGGTAGGGGCATGACAGCTGGTATGAGAGGTCCTAATTTTCCACAACACTTTGATGGATGGTCTATACAAGATCACAAAGAAGGAAGATGGCAGAGATGGCAAAATAACCTCATGTTGTGACAGTTGAATCTAGCAAAGATGCAGGTGAAGCTTTTTTTGACAGGGTATTGGATTGTATGAAGGAATTTTCTTGTGATATTGTTGCGATGAAGGTCAAGAACATACAATTTCGAGAAGGCTATGCAAAGGTGAAAGGGGAACTTAAGGACTTCAAGATTCGATACGAGTATATTGAATGGCAGTATGCACAAACAGAAGAAGAAGTCAAGAAGATTTGTGAAGTAAGAGATTAATGTTTGGAAAAAATCTTGAAATTGTAGAAATATCTTGACAATGCTTGGAATGAGATCACGGTTTTGAAAAGAGTTGTTGGGCAGAACTCAGGTGGAGCTGTGGCTCATCTGAAAATCAAAAAGTCGGATTCTTATGACGGGACAAGGAGTGTGAAAACTCTTAGTAAATTTATATGGGATATCAAATGGTACTTGGAGCTTTTTAGGATGTCTGATGAGGAAACCAAACTACAAGTAGCTGCTCGATTCTTGATGAAAGATGGTAAGATGTGGTGGCGAAGAAGGATGGACTAGATTGCCAATGGCAATGTTGCAGACATCACATCGTGGGATGAAATGAAGAAAGCTTTTCAAACTCATTTTATTCCACAAGACGAAACATGGGATGCAAGGATGAATATAAAACACAAAAAGAAAATAGGGAGTCTACCATCTTATCAACGAGAGTTCTCAAGTGCAGTTTTGGAACCTCCACACATGGTGGATAGGGACAAGGTGTTCAACTTTATCATAGGGTTGAAACCTTGGGTATGGAACGAAGTGAAGAGGCAAAAGATAAAGACACTTGAAGAAGCATTTCTTGTTGTGGATCGCTTGGTAGAACACTATAATGAAGGTTCTGATGTGAAGAAGAAAAGGAATGACAAACCGAAAGAAAAAAATTCATGAAAGAGGAGACTTTGAGATCACATGATAAAACGGAGATGAAGAAACTATTGAAGTGTTGGATTTGTGAGGAATGACATATGGTGAAGAATTGTCCCTCAAGTCCAAAAGTGGCTGACTTGGCACAAGCCAATATGAAAAAGGAAGAAGAAACGTCTATAGAGGTTATGCAGATTTAAGGAGTTGCAATGGCTACGGACGCTATCTCATGAAGAGACCTGGAAGAAAATAGGTTGGAGTATGTTGAGATGAATGTTGGGAGTGATGTTGTACTCACCATGGTGGATAGTGGGGCAACTCGCAACTTTATGAGCAAGGATACTATGAGAAGGATTGGACTGAGATTTGTACCAGTGCGGGCATGAATGAAGGTAGTGAATTCTCCTCCATATTCTGTGATTGGTGTAGCTGAGAAGGTAGATGTGACACCTGGTGAGTAGAGAGGGAGAGTCGAATTCACTACAGTGCGGATAGATGACTATGAGGTTGTACTGGTCATGGAGTTTATGAAGCAATTTGAAGCGATGGTTGTTCCCCATTTGAAGAAATTGTGCATTTATGATGGACGAGAGGATGTACCTATCGGTGTGCTTACCATGGAGTAACTAAGCCCGAGTGTAAACTAACAATGATGAATATGGAGAATGGGAAAAAATATGAAAAGGTTTATAAGTGGTTGTCTGTTGTAGAGGAAAAGCTTATGGAGCAGTCACAGGATATCAGGACACTGTCAAATAGCATCTTGGACCTATCTAGGAGGCTGAAGGAATTGGAGGATGATGATGACGACGAGTATGTGAGGCCAAATGTTTAGACATAGGATCGAGAGGCATACTTACAAAGATTAGAAGTGGAGGATCTGGATAGGTGGATTGAGTTGATCAATGAGGAAGAGCCTTTAGGCTCTGCTCCCTCCTCATCTTCTTAGACTGTCATCGAGATAAGGCTCATTGTTAACTACTCATGGCAGTGAGTCTCCAACATTTTGAGCAGACATCTAAGGGTTAGATGACATAGATTGACAGGTAGCATGTAGTAGACAGTCATGATGATGTAGGGGCATGAGTTCTTATGGAGGCGATGCATGGTTGGATTAGCTACCCAACCAATCACTGACATGAGGGATACTAGCACATGATTCCTTGTAGAGTAATGGAATATCTATGGCATGAGGCAAGTTGAAAGGTGGAAACATCTAGATTACCCATGTACACAGTTTGTGTGGATTGATGGTCTTGGCGATAGATGGTTGTTGGGATGGAGAATTGTTGAGTCCAACAATGACTTGAGGTGGTGGAGAATGTAAGGCCCATGAATCATTGTTGCGATGCAAAGAGTTGGTGAGGGTTCATGATGGGCGAGCGACGAGTTGGGCAGTTCAACTGGCGAGTTGAGGGCACACCCACATGGTGTGACGAGCTGGACGAACGAAGGAAATGAGTCAAGGTGTCGCTGCACGAAGGCTGATTACGAAAATGGCTAAGTGTGGAAATGTTGGCGAGTTTATATGGAGGACAAACCCATGTATAGGTGCACACACCATGGGCTGATGTGAAGGAGGGGTGCTTTAACCAAAGGGTGGGTGACATGAGGGGTACCAACACATGATTCCTTGCAAAGCAGTGGCATATCTATGGCATGAGGCAGGCTGAGAGGTGGAGACATCAAGATTACCCATGTACAAAGTTTGTGTGGATTGATGGTCTTGGCAATGGATGGTTTTTGGGATGGATAATTGTCGAGGACGATAATGACTTGAGGTGTGAGAGGATATAAGGCCCACGAGTCATTGTTGTGATGCGGACAGTCAGCGAGGGTGCACGATGGGCGAGTGGCGAGCTGGGCGGTTCAACCGCCGAGTTTACGGCACGGTCGCATGATGCAACGAGCTGGCTGAATGAAGGAAACAAGCCAAGGTGTCACTGCATGAAGGCTGATTGCAAAAATGGCTAAGTGTGGAAATGTCGGCGAGTTTATATGGAGGACGAACCCATGTATGGGCACACACAGCATGGGCGGACGTGAAGGAGGGATAATTCAGCCAAAGGGTGGGTGACATGATGGGTACGAGCACATGATTCCTTGTAGAGAAATGGCATATCTATGGCATGAGGTAGGTTGAGAGGTGGACACATCTAGATTACCCATGTACAAGTTTGTGTGGATTGATGGTCCTCGCGACGTATGGTTTTTGGGATGGAGAATTGTCCAGGACAATAATGACTTGAGGTGGGCGAGGATGTAAGGCACATGAGTCATTGTTGCGATGCAGAGAGTCGGCGAGGGCGCATGACAGGCGAGCGATGACCTAGGTAGTTCAATCGACGAAGTTGAGGGCGTGCCCGCACAGTGCAATGAGCTCGCCGAGCAAAGGAAATGAGCAAAGGTGCCACCGCATGAAGGGTGATTCCAAAAATGGCTTAGTGTGGAAATGTTGGAAATTTTATATGGAGGATGGACCCATGTATGGGCGCACACACCATGGGCTGATGTGAAGAAGGGCAGTTCAACTAAAGGGTGGGTTGGCTTGGTGAGTCGAAGCCCTAACCAAAAGGTTGAATGCCATATAAACAGGCGGATGGATGGTGGAGGAAAATCAACAAAGCATTCTTCCAAGTGTTCATGCGAGCTAGTAGTGTGAGCTACCTGGTGGTCTGAAATGGTGAGCAAAGTGCAGGTGATGACTTGGGCCAAAGCACGGGCTGCAGCAAACAAGTTAGCAAGTTGGGTCGCAGGTCGGGCAGTGGAGGTAATCGCAGGTTGGGTATGAGTTGAACGATCGGTGGGTGCACTCAGAAGTGCAACAAGTTGCTACATCGGGCATGCAAACAAACGATGAACAGGCACACTTGGTAACTCAGAGGGTAAGGCATGTTCGGGTGTGAGAGTGCCTGACTCAATTGAATGGGAGCATGACAAGTTTGGAAAACTGCAGTCAGGTGGTTGGCATGTCGATTTGGGGTGATATTGGGTTGGTTGAACGCGCGAATCATAGAACGGTGGGTTGGTGCGACGAGTCGAGGTGACTGCGGATGGTTGGTTGGTGCAACGAGTCGAAGCAACCGTGAGTTGATGTGTTGGGCAGTGTGAATGGCAAGTGGGTGGGTGCACCCGAGGACGAGCAGGCAAACAGACAAGTTGCGGCAACTAGCGAGTCGGGTGACACAGTCGTGGGCATGATGAAATGATGAAAGAGTGGAGTGGCCGGTGTGACGGTGCGACAAGTTGAACGGTTGAGCGTGGTGTTGGATGGCATGGTACAGATGGCCTTCGGGTGTGCACCAAGTAGGTGACACAACGAGACAGTGCTGCATAAAGGCAGTCGAACGACGAGCATAGGCCGAACGATGAAGTAAATGGCGAAACGATGGAGGTTGCTTGTGGGCACGTGTGCCCGGTGAAAAGCCAAGGCTACACAGTGATGTAGGCCAAAGTGTAAATTTACAGATTTGAGAGTTGGAATGTGAGGGTTCCTTTCCATTGTAAGTTTATGTGAAAAACTAATATTATCATTATTATTCAGGCAGAGTTATATTGCAGGGAGTTGACCCTCCTGATTTATATCGTTGTGCACTTATGTTAGAACAATGATGATGAATGTTGTATGAATGTTTCTGTTGTGTTAAAGAAAGATAATATTTAGAAAAGTTGAAAATGAGTGGTGGTGTCGCACCCCCTTTGTGAGGTTGGAGAATTACAGCCAAGGTAGGGGTGTGACAATTAGCTCATACTATAGTCAATTTACTAGTGATTGTAGAAAGAGTAGAAACTCAAATAAGCAATTGGTAGCAACTAGGCTTTTTGGATTTTTATACCTTTGGGATATTTTTGGGAATGTGTAATAAATATAAATTTAGTGTATTTTTGGTTTTTATAAATTTGGGATATTTTTGGAATTTGTAAAAAATTGAGTATTTTAAAAATAATTTAAAATTAAATAAATAGATAAATGGTTTGAATTTACTCTTAAAATTTTGAAATATTTTTTCAATTTACAATTAAAAAGAGAATACTTACCCTATTATTTCTCAACCTATTAAATAAAATAAAGCAAGTTTTTATATTCAATTTTTTTTATTCAAATTCAAAATGCTGTAAAGAGGGTTTTTATATCTTTTTCATATCACCCAACTTTTCAGTGAAGCTAAGCTTAGAGTAAACAGATTTTTTTCCTCAATATTTTATTCAAATTCTACTTAAAATAAATTAAATTGCGATGATTCAAAACTGCAGTTAAAGAAAATCAACTTTTCCCTGATTCCAAATGCAGTATGGAGTTACTGAAATGCAGATGTAATCTTAACTAATTGTAATTATCCAAATTATAATCTTAACTAATTGTAATTATCCAAATTATAACTTTTCAAGCGATGTTTACTATGGCTATGGTTATCTTAAATATTGACTTTGAAATCGTTGGAATGTTATAGATAATAGCGAACTGATTGAAACTATTGATATTACTTTTATTCATCAAATTTCAAAATATTGATATTACTTTTATTCATCAAATTTCAAAATATTTTCGGAATAGAGAATGAAATTAATTAGTTAACACATCTAGTTATTTAGTCGACCGCTTTTCTATCCGATGGTACGAGAAATAGAACTATCATAGCTCTTGTTTTCAAATCTGAAGACTGTATTTGCTCTTGGAGTCGGTCGCAGAGAAGACGGCAGACACACAGACGAAAGTGCCAAGTTGCCAACTATCTTAATTCCCAAGTTGCCAACGGTATGTGCAGCTCAATATTAATGGCTTCTCTGACAGTCTTAGCTTCTCCGAGAGACATTTATTGTCTGTTCTTGAAAATATTTATCGTTCTTTCCTCCACATAAAGTGTTTGCTACATACTATATTTATGTTTCCTCCACATAAAGTGTTTCCATGATCAGTAGAAGCCCACTTGACGATCAAGTCATTTGCCCGTTAAATATAGTTAAAACTTTTATAAAATCCATAAAATATTTTTTTTTGAAATTGTTAGCTGATCAGATTGATGTGAAAACATCACATTTAATAAGAGACTATTTTGAAATTTCAATCTGAATATCACTTACTAAGCCCTGCGATATTTTTTTTAAATAAATTGATTTTTTGGTTAAAATAGTTTTTACAAAATTTAATATCTGAAAAAAAATTAATTATATAATTAAAATTTATAATTTTTTTTTTGAAAAATACAACATAATCCAACTCATATTAATATAATTTATAAGTCTGTATACTTACAATTGATTTTACTAATGCTGTACTGCATTACATACATTTCAAGCAGTTCATTCCATACATTTTATAACTTTGTATATCTCGGTTTGATTTTACTAATAATGTACTGTATTACATTCCATACCAGAGGACAAAAAACAAAGTTTGTATACATAGGATTGATTTTATTAATGATATATTACATTACATTCCATAGAGGGGAACAAAAAACTATATATCAAGTCTTTCACTCTATACATTCTCTATGGAACAAAAAACTATATATCAAGTCTTTCACTCTATACATTTTATAAATTTGTATATATTTCTTTTTTCAGAGAAAAAAAAACAACACTACTTTATATATTAATATAATCCGTTACAAATACACAGTGAGCAAAAAAAAATATAATATCTGCACATAGTAATGATCTGATTTGCAAAAGAAAAAAAACAGTGACTCTCACTGCAAAAACAGGGGAGCAGCCAGCGTAATCGGAAGTAACCAATGTTGAGAAAGAAAATGACCAAAAACACTTCTCAAGAAAATGAACTAAAATTTTCCTTTACATAAAGGAAATAGATGTTAAAAAAAATATTTTTCCTCTACATGAAGGAATTATATTATTTGTTATATTTTTCATTCAAAAGCAAGAATTAACTTTTAATAAATTATATGATTATTAAAATAAAGATGATTTCAGGAAAGAGAAAAATTTGTGTATAAACACATTTGCACCCCCGAGTTTAGGCAAGCTACATATTTGACATAATAATTAGATCCAAGGAACATCGCTACCCGAACCAATTCGTCGTTATTTTCTTTGTATCCTTCAGTCATCCATGCAGGACATTCTAATCAGCCACCAATTCTTTCTTCTTGTTTCTTGTTATTCATGCAGTTGCTAAGTTTGCACGCTTTTATGGCTGTTTTTTGAATAATTTGGACTCTAAACAATTGTCCTTATAATTATTTTAGCTTTGTTTTCTTTTGGTCATAACTTATCTGTGCATCACCTTTACGGTTAACAAGTGTGGATGTATGAACATCATACCCTTAGCAACATCAAAATCATGTTAAAGGAACGCAGACATTCACACTCATAGAACAGATCACATTTGATCCCTTTATACTACATTTCATTTGGCAACATAATTGATAGACGTAACGTTGATTTTGGAATTGTTGGGTAGATAAAATAAGATAGCAATGAAAATTCCAAGTCATGACAAGAATAACACATTTTATATTATTATAAGACATAATCCTGTCATTAGAATTGTTTGGGAGACAAAATACGATAGCAATCAACATGCCAAATAAGGATAGCAATACCAATAGGATTTGTATTTGACAAAATTTGGATACCAATATAGCATATATCATTTGACATTATAAATTTTTATATGTTGGTCTTCATGTGTATCTTGTTAGGTCAGGTTAGATGTTGTTATAGTAGTTCATTAATCAAGAAATATATAACTGAAAACTAAATGAAACCGAATAATAAAAACACTATATTTTAAGTGGTAAAACCTTCACACGGTGTCATGGAAACATCTATAGGGCAAGGGATTGCATTTTCTATAAAACCAATAATGATTCTCCTCATTACAATAGTTCAGGTATTTATCATTTTATAGGAGGCTCTTCCGTTACACAATAGTTTTCGTTATAAAACCAACTTGGGATTGAATACTATTTTACTCATATTTACAATTAGTTGTCAAATTCCAACAAACTCTACCTTGACAACAATTTTCCTACTGCCTTGCCCATGCCCATTCATCATTTCTTCTAGAAGCCAAGAGAAGCTAAACACCATCACAACTTCTCTACTGTAATTGGTTTTGTGAATATATCTGCACAATTCTCTAGTGTATGGACCTTCTTGAGAGCTACATTTTCGCCGTTGATCACATGTCTCAGAAAATGATACCTTACATCAATGTGCTTGGTCTTGTTGTGATAAGTTGGATTTGTAGTCAAGTGAATAACACTCTATCTATGACACAGTACATTCACTTTCTCCTGCATCCTTCCAATCTCATCAAGTAGACCCTTTAACTAGATTACTTCCTTACTCGCATGTGAAGCAACTATATATTTTGTTTCAGTAGTGGACAACGTAACTATTTCTTGAAGCTTTGACATCCAACTAATTGCTCCACCTGCAAGAGTAAAGATATAACTTGTAGTAGATCTCTTTTTTTCCAAATCACCTACATAATCAACATCTACATATCCAGAGACCGATTCTTCACTAATATTAAATATGATGCAAAAGTCACTTCTGCCTTTTAGATATCGAAGCACCCATTTCACTGCTCACCAATGTTCTTCGCGTGGATTTTCCATTAACCTATTGACAACTCCAAGTGCATGTGAAATTTCATGTCTTGTAGAGACCATCACATACATTAAGTTGCCTACAGCATTTGCATATGGTACATGAGGCATATACTTCTTTTCTTCATCAGTTCTAGGACTCAAAATCGAAGAAAGCTTAAAATCGAAAGTTAATGGAACATTCACAGGTTTCACATTATTCATACAAAGCTTTTCAAGTACTCTTTCCACATACTTCTACTGTGATAACCAAAGCTTACCATTTTTCCTGTATCTGTGTATTTCCATGCCCAAGATATGTTTTGCTGCTCCAAGATCCCTCATATCAAACATCCTAGAGAGATGAGCCTTTAACGTGTTGATCGCTTCCATGCTTTTGCTTGCAATAAGCATATCATCAACATACAAAACTAAGATAATAAATATGCCACTGAAACTCTTGAAGTATACATAATGATCATACTCACTTCTAATAAAGTTTTGGCTCACCATGTTGTACCATTGCCTAGGAAACTACCTCACACCATGCAATGATTTCGTGACCTTGCAAACTAATCTTTTGGTGCGACCTTGCACAAAACCTTCTGGTTGTTCCATATATATCTCTTCATCCAAATCACCATGTAGAAAAGTTGTTTTAACATCTAACTGCTCTAACTCAAGGTTAAGTAATTTAGTTAGTCCCAACATAGTACGAATAGAAACAAGTTTCACAACTTGTAAAAAAATTTCATGAAAGTCGATACCTTCAACCTGAGAACACCCTTTTGCTATCTGTCTCGCCTTATACCTTTCGATACTTCCATCAACTTTATGTTTCAATTTGAAGACCCATTTGCATCCAACAACACTTCTCCCTATAGGAAGTTCTACAAGATCCCATGTATTGTTCTTGAATATGGAATTTGTTTCTTCTTCCATAGCCATTTTCCATTTTTTGCTATATGTATCATCCACTACTTTCTGATAACAAGAAGGTTCCCCATCTTTAGTAATCAAAGCAGAAAATGAAGCAGATTCTTCATACCTTTTAGGAGTTTTTCTTTCCCTTTTATACCTTCTTAGAGTGACTCGTTGTTGAACTAGTTTAGAAACTTCAACAACTTCCTTTGTATCTTTAACACATTTTCCTCTAGGAGTCTTTTCTTCTGTTTGACTTTCACAGAAAGGTCTAGCCTCCAACTGAATTTGTTGATTTGGCGATACCTGTTCTTTTTCAATTCTTTCAACATTTGATTTTAAAAGAGAAGATTCATCAAATGTCACATCTTTGTTAATGACTATCTTCTATGATGTAGGATCCCACAACTTGTACCCTTTCACCACATAGTCATACCCAACGAAGACATAACATTTTGATTTTGGATCTAACTTTAAACGTTGATTTTTAGGAATAAGAGCATAAGCATCACATCCAAATATCCTTAAATGTGAATAATCACAAGATTGATCTGACCATACTTCTTCAGGAATTTTACATTTAATTGCTACTCAAGGTGATACGGTAACTAAGTAATAAGCACTGGATACTACTTCTGCCCACTATTCCTTTTGCAGGTTAACATTGCTGATCAACTCTTTCCATTTGACTCTGATTGATATGCTCAACAACACCATTTTGCTGAGGAGTATAAACAATAGTTTCGTATCTAACAATTCCTTCTTCCTTATAGTATTGTTCAAATTCTAGAGAAGTGAATTCACCACCATTGTCAGCTTTTAAACATTTAATTGATTTGCTCGTTCTTTTTTCTACCATTACTTTAAATTGTTTAATGACATTGAATACATCAAATTTCTTTCTCAGCATAAAGACCCAAACTTTACGGGAGAACCCATCAATAAACAGTAAAAAATATAGAGAACCTCCATCTGATACAACAGGAGATGGTCCCCACAGATCAGAATGAATATAGTCTAAAAAATTCTTTACTATGATGACTTTTAGTTTTAAATCTCTGTTTACACTGTTTTCCATACACACAATGTTTACCGAAATCCAACTTCAAGGATTGCAAATCAAGAAGTAATTTACGTTTCATTAGTACCTGAAGACCTTTTTTGCTCATGTGACCCAATCATTGATTGCATATGTGAGTACCTTCTTCTTCTTTCTTTGACATAATCGTTGCTTCACTGACCTGAGTACTTCTTTTGAGTCTGTAAAGATTTCTGACCTTTTCTACTTTCATAACAACTAGGGTGCCTTTAAGGACTTTTAGCACTTCATTTTAACTTGTAAACTTATAGCCATCTGAATCCAACACTCTCTAAGAAATCAAATTTTTCTTCAATTTAGGTACATGTCTAACACTAGTTAATGTTCTAATTGTGTTATCATACATTTTAATCATGATATTTCCCATCCCAACAGTGTGGCATTATACATTATTACTCATAAACACAGAACTACCATTTACATCTTCATATGAAGTAAACTAATTCCTTTGTGGACACATGTGATGAGGAGCATCAGAGTCTAACAACCAACTTCCAAAATTGTGAGAGACATTACATAAAGGTAAAGTTTCATCTATCATACATAATTCTTCGGCAGATAAAACTTTGTCTATCATACCTGAATCAACCTGATTTTCTTCTTTCTTTGGGCTATCAAACTCTTTTCGTTTCCAACGGTCTTTTTCGAGGTGTCCAATTTTATTGTTGTGCCAACATTTTTCCTTATGCTTCTTTCCCTTTGATTTTGATATGGAAGACCCCCTTGTTTTTTCTCTTCTCTCCTTTGACTGTCCTCTTGCTATCATGGCTTCTGGTGCAATTGTCTTAGTACTGGATTTCCTTCGTATTTCTTCGTATAAGAGAGCTCCCACAATTGATTCAAATTTCAAACAATCAGCAGTGCTCAAACTGATTGAAGTTACAAAGTGGTCCCATGACTTGGGCAAAGAACACAACAAGGTTATAGCTTTGTCTTCTTCCTCAATTATAATTTCCATATCTGATAATTGGCATATAAGGGTATTAAAAACATTCAAATGTTCTGCAACTTTTGTGCCCTCCTTCATCTGAAGACTACAATTTTCTTTTCAAATAAATTCTATTGGTTAATGACTTTTTCATATATAGATTTTCCAGTTTTTTCCATAGACTTGCAGCTGTACTCTCTTCAACAATGTTGAAAATAGCTTCATCCACCAGGCATACCCTGATGGTACTGAGAGCTCAGGTATCCAAGTCCTCCCAGTCTGAATCTGTCATGCTAGCAGGTTTCTTATTTTCCCTGTTCAGTTTCCATAGAGAAAAGTTGTTTTTGCCGATGAATTTCTCCATCTCAAACTTTGCATTCGTCATCTTGACCATTTTCTTTCTATAGGGTTTAAAAAAAAATATGTTTCTAGATTTTCTTCCTTGGGTTGTTTCAACTAAGGGTTCACTTTTACTTTCAATTTCTATGAACAAATACTGATTCTCTTCCTTCTTCTTGATTCAATTCTTAAAAAAAACATTTATGAAATTGACCCAAAAATTTC
>APFE030570509.1:0-17320 GCA_000404065.3 Pinus taeda
AATAATGAATTTTATATTAGTAAATAAATTTATAGTTTCCCAAATGAAGGTATTCACCAATATTTCTCAATATTATCAGGTAATGTAAACATTAATAAAATTTTCATGATAAGATTAAGTGGAGCATTACATTTTTCATAAACAGTCCTAGTTCAGTCCGTAAAAAGGGTAAACTTATATTGAGTGGACGGTTGTTCATTTACACTTATGAGTTTGAAGAATCAAGTACTCGACAATCTTTTCATATTTCAAGAGTTTGAAAAGGGCTCAAAAAAGGACTCTAAGGTTTCACTTTTTGTAATTTTTAAGAGCACGAAAAGTGATAAAAGTCTGCTGATAGTCAAAATGATTTGTTTTTACGCTGTAACCTATTCTGCACATTTAAAATAATTAAATCATCATAAATTCCTTATTATTTTATCACTCTGTAATTTATTAAGGCTATGAAAGAAACCCAGAGGTAACCACAAAACCACTTTTAAGTTTAGAAGCTGGCCCTTCTAAACTCAGAGAGGGATCTCTCTGTCAGGTTTAGATTTGTTTGTAGTGGTATTTTAGGCTAGATGTAAGGTTCAGAATTTGGTTTTTTGGATTGTTTGGTTGAAACTATAATAGGAAGCCATTGGGTAATGGAGTCAGTCAACTTTTAGCATATCAATTGCAGAGTTAACAAACAAGTGTAATAGGGAAAGATAGGTAGACTATCAGATCTTATGAGCTTTGTGAAGTGAGACAGAGGAAATTATTAAGGATCAATTAAACATAGAGCATTTAAGAATTCTATATTTAACACCCTCGCCCCTGCGTAGATTTTCTTCATCGGGTTAGCATAGGCTAATAATTTTTGACACACAGAAAAGTGCGTCCTACATGGAAATATTCCCAGAAATTCTGAGAGTTAAAAAAAAAAAAAACCCCTAAAAATGTGCGATTGGCTTCAATACTGATTGTAAACCCTTTTAAATGTTATTTCAGGTCTATTGATTATTCCAAAATGGAATGGAGGGATAGAGATCATGAAGCCAATGATTTAGTAGATTTAGTAGATCCAACTACTTTACAGGCTTTGAGAACCTATGGCCTTTTGGAGTATTAGCTCATTCCTGGGATAAAAGCTCAAGTAGATCTAATGGCATGATTGGTAAGGACTTGGAATTTCCAAGAACAATTCTTTATGATCGGATATCATCGTGTTATCATCGATGTTGATGACATCTACTTCTTGACTAGGCTTTCTCGTAGAGGAGCCGATATTTATTTATTTGGGTAGAGAACAGGAGGAGACACTACTGATGGGTACCTACGATGTTTTTGTGGGAGTGCACAACTCAAGGATGGAAGGATTGACATTCAAACCATTAGGATTCTACCCTTGAGGACCATATATTTTACTATCAACAAACTGTGTGGTAGCGCAACTCTTCATTCGGCCACACGAGCACAAATGTAGACTGTTGTGGAATGTTGGGAATCCATGGTATTTAACTGGTGCGAGGTAGTGGTTATGAACATGAAAGGAAAACTGACCACATGTAAAAATGGAAAACTGAAGAACTTTAGTTATGATGCCATTCTGGTTTCTTTTTCCCTAGAGAGGATTCCACTCCTTCAGCCACAATAGATTTTAGTGGATAAGGGAGGTCCCCAGGATCCACATATGATAAGATGGGTCTCACTTATGGCACGCCATTGAGGTGATGGACCAGTGGTAAGATATACCCCTAAGTTTTTTTACTGGTTGGGTCAACAAATCGTTTCGATTGAGGACTTCCCATATGAAGGGATGGATTACATAGGTGACCCTAATATCTCAATTCTAGCAGGGGTGCAGTGGGGTGACCTAGGTAAGAACTTAGGTAAGAATTTCTCATTTTTATATGTTTTTTAAATTTTAAATTTTTTATGTGTTTTTTGCTTTCAAAGGCTAGTTATTCAAAATGCATATGCATATGTGGGCCTAAACGGACCAACAGGGCTAAGACGCTTTGACAGGTGAGGTGAGCAGCCTATAGCAGTTGAGGTAGCTAACCTGGATGTAGCAAAGGCATTAATAGAGCTAGAATACAATCTAAAGAGGTTGAATTTAGATGTCCCAGAGACTGGTACATATGGTATACCTCTTCGGTACCAGCAACACGTGGTTGGAGTTCCAGGACCACTTAGGTGATTTATGCACCGGGTTGCCTATGCCATATTTTGCTATCATGAGCATCATTATGCTTAGCTGTTTAGTTTTTTGGGTTGGATTTTTATTTTCGTATTGGCATATTCGGATAATAAAGGCCATGGGGTCTTATGTCCTCGGATGACATATTTTTGTATGACACACTTTTATACAAACTTTATACTAATGAAAACTACTACTTTGATTCTAGTTTATCTTTGATCAATATGTGAATGAATATTGTTTTTACTTATAAATGTTGCATATCTCTATTGAACACATCATTAGCTAGTGCACCAGTTAATGTGTTCAAATTTCTTGGAATGTGTTGATATTCAATGTAATCAATCTGCCTTTTGAAAAGACGGACCCGTAAAAACATTCTTAACATTGATGAACCTCTTACTTCATAGGCACTATTTAAATTTAATACTACGAGTTGTGAATCTAACCTAACAATCAAACGCCGAATACCAAATGATATGGTGTCAAATAATAGTTCAATAATTGCACTATATTCTCTATATTATTCGTTTTTTTATCGAGGCATATTCCATGAATGGAGACAAACTCATCACTAGGTGAATAAATAGCCTAAGTTATGAAAGAAAAATTCTGAGTACTACTACTAGCACCATCAACAAAGCCAATGTAAGTTTTAGGGAATGTCAACATTTGCAAATCAAGGGAAAAACAAGATAAGCAGGAGAAGTAGCAGGAAATTGTAAAATATTAGCTATCTCACACACCTAAAAAGTATGAATAATGTACAGACCTTGACGAAATATTTTATGCATAATATTTCTTTAGGTAAAGATAGTTTCTGGGCTTTCCTAAAGGAATACCATCATAATCCACTATCTTATAGGCTCCTATAGCTAATACGCATTTTATAATGTAAGGGCCATGCCACATGGGCTTGAATTTTCCTGCACCTAACTTGTCATGAGCTTGATCATAAACTAAGACTAGGTCACCTTCTGCATATGAACAAGGATTCACATTTTGACCAAATTGAGTTTTAACTCATCTTTTATGAGGCTCGCTAGTTAATGTAGCTTCACAACAAGTTTCATCTAAACGTGTTAAGTGTTAAAAAATCTCTTCCTCTACAAAGGTAGCTGGTAACAATTTGATGGCTAGTTTCAAAGATGGAATTTCACATTCAATAGAAAATACTGCCTCCAAGCCATAAACAAGTTGGAATGGAGTAAAACCCATAGATGTTTTTTTGGTGGTATGGTATGCCCACAATGCTTGAAAAAGCATGGTATTCCAGTTTCCTTTATGAATACCAACTATCCTTTTAATTGTTTCTTTAAAACTTTATTGACAGCTTTGACTTGACCATTTACTTGTGGATAATAAGGAGTAGAGCTGTCATGACATAGGCCAAGCTGTGTTTATAGTTCAGACATCATAAAGTTACGAAAATGGCTACCATGGTTCATAACAAGCTTGTGGGACACCGAACAGAGAAATCACATGATTGAAAATGAAAATTGTTGCAGTTTCTTCGTCATCTTTATATGTAGGAATTTCTTCAGCCCATTTTGTAGAGTAATCAAATGCAAGGATAATATACCCATGCCCCCCAGCTGAGTGAGCATTATAGGTGATGAAATCTATGCCCCATTTCGCAAAAGGACCGACAACTATAATAGGGTGAAGAGGATCTGGAGGCACTCACATCTTACGATCTTAGGCCTGAAAATTATTACATTTTCTGACTGCAATTATGCAATCTTTAAACATGGAAGGCCAAAAATAACTACCGTGCAATATCTTTTGGGTAGTGGAATACCTAGACATGATTGCCACATGCTCCAAAATGACAATCATTTAATTTTTTTTCAACCTCTTAGTGAGTTAAACAACACCGAAAGATAGAATCAACACCGCGACAGTAAAGAGTGTCACCAACAATATTGTATTGCTAGGATTGGTACCAGATTCGACAACAATGAGTTCGAGATAACTCAGGCCTAAAAGTCTGGGTTAGAAGATATATAATGATATCTTCATAGCATGGATCGGATGTACTTATTAGCAGCAAGAGAATATTCTACCACAGGTTTTGTATCAATATGGCGAATGTCACACAACAATTCAACAAAAACCAATGATTTCTTTGATTTAGATCTTTCAAACTCCAGATCAAATTCTTGTAAAATCACTATCCATTTAGAATATTCCCCCCTAGCAATTACTTGGTAAGAATATACATCATAGGGTTGCAATATGAAATGAAATATTTTTTTCACAAAAGGATATAGTAATGGAAATGTTGAAAAACTTGAACAGCTGCCAAAACTAGCTTCTCCACATGTGCGTATTTGATCTCAGTTTTAGTGAGATTCCTACTCAGATAATAAATCACATGTTCACTGCTGGAGTCATCTTCTTGAACTAACACCATGCCAATGGTGGCATTAGATGCAGCTAGGTATAGAAAGTAATCTCGATGATAATTAGGTGGATTAAACAATAATGCATTAGTCAATGCATGTTTTAATGCATCAAAATATTTTTGAGAAAGCTCATCGCAAATAAATGGAATGCATTTTTCAATAGTTGGGTAAAAACTTGGGTCAGTTCAGCATAGTTATGGATGAATCTACACAAAACGTTTGCTTTCCCTTGCAAACTCTGGAGTTGGTGAAGACTAGAAGGAGCAGGCAAGTTTAGAATTGCCTCTACCTTAAGGGGATCGACACGAATGCCTTCTTTTGAGAGTATAAATCCTAGAAGTCGACCAGATTGTACGCAAAAAAACGCATTTGTGCAGATTCAAATGAATATTTTAGTGCCTACATCTAATGAAAATTGCATTCAAATGCAACAGGTGATCCTTCCATTTCATTGAATGAGCTGGTAGGTAATCTAAATAGGGATGAACAATATGTTTGATAAAATGAAATGCGTCAGACATTTCTCATTGAAAAGTTGCACCAACATTTTTCAGGCCAAATGGGAGTTTATGATAGGCAAAGGTTTCCCATGGACAAATAAATGCAGATTTATGTTGATCAGAAGGGAATATGTTTATTTGATTCTAATCGAAAAACCATCCATGAAAGAGAAAATCTCATTTCCAGCACCATCATCAACAATTTGATCAATATACGGGGTTGGATAGTTGTCTTTGGGACATGCTTTATTAATGTCCATGTAATCGACACATACTCGAATAGTTCTTTTCTTCTTATTAACAGGTAAAATATTTGATACCCAGTCAGTTAAAGGAATGAGGTAAATTAATCTTTCCTTTAATAGTTTCTCAACCTCAATTTTTATCGAGGCATCTTTTCATGGATGCACCAGACACAGTCTTTGCCTAACAGGTTTGGTATTTGGTAAGTCTTGATTTCATGTATTAGAATACTAGGGTCGATCCATGTAATTTATTCATAAGACCAACAAAAATATCACGGAATTCCAGAAATAGGGTGTTATATGTCTGAATCTCTTCTAAAGAACAAGAAGCTCCTATATGAATATTTTCAGTAATTCCTCATTTCACTGAGATGTTTATTAGTACCATTTTCAATATGTTTCCTAAATTATTCTCAGAATCAAAAGAAAGGATAGCTATGGAACATTGAAAATTAGTAATAATCTCTGATGAAAACATAGAAGAGAAATTATTCTCGATTTTGTCAAGACGGGGTAATAAGATGAGAGATGATGATGATCGTCCCATGGCATTTCGTCCAAAGTCATTACTTCTATAATACCTTCATCATTTAAAAATTATTTATCAAAAGGATCGGGCATTGAAATTAGTTCCAGATGTGACAAATGAGAATATTCATCGATGATCGTATTCATTCGATTATTTTCAAATGTTTATGGGTTGGAAAAATATTGGATTGCGTGATAAGCTAACTCAAAAGGACTAAGAGGCATCTCACTGCCATATAAGGTTACTTATGAATCTAAAGGCACTTTCCAAGGATCCAATGATTCAAAAGTACTTGATGTAATCATATTAACCTGGGCAACATTATGAGGACGATTTGGTGGAGGGAATGTGAAAGTTCCCATTAAATGAGTCTTTGAGAAGACTAACACAAAATTCTTCAAATGTAGTAGTCGATTTTCCAACAAAACGAATACTACCAGTAGAATTAGGGTCTGAAGTGTAATAGGACAATTGGTCTACTTTCACAATTTTTCCTATGTGAGGAAACATGATAATTCGAAAAAATGACGAGACCACTGCTGACATGGCATAAGTCCAACTTTGTCCAAGTAAAAGGTTGTAGTCAAGTTGAGCATCAATGTTATGTAAAAAATTAGTTAGTATTTAATTTTAGGTTTATTATTTAATTTTAGGTTAATTAGAACGAAAGGGCACGATCATAAGATCATGCCTTTCCCCAAAGGGTGCCATGGCGGTATATAAGCAAGGAACCCCATTGTCAACAATCATACATCTGTCAATTCATATTAATAAATAAGACAAATATATATATATATATTATATATATATATATTATATATATATTATATATATATTATATATATAATATATATATATATATATATATTCAAGAAGTTTTCACTTCATCTTGTATTAGAGCCAACACGAACTGGTGACACCCACAAGTTCTGCTGGCCATCAGGCCCTACAGGCTTTCAGAAAAAAGCGATGCGTGTGGACTATCCTTGTTTTTCCTGGAGTGTGCTTTTACAGGATTGCGGTTAAAACAACTAACTACAATCTCACACCACAGCGAAAAAAAGAAAAACATTGCAGTACGAGAAGTAATACGTTGAACCCTCAGGGAACCAACATCGTTTTTCTCTTTGGTAACCTGCGGTAATACATTGTGGTAACTTGCAGTAAGTTGTGAGTTCTAATAGTAATACACTGCGGTAACCTACGGTTCCATGTGGTGGACCTTCGGCTATTTAGAATAATCACTGCATGTTAGCTGCTCAAAGGTCTTCTTTTTGAACAGTCAAACGGGAGGTGACTCCCCACCAGTAGACGTGACTGTCAGCAATAAAAATAAATAATATATTTATAATGTCAAAATTATATATATATAATATAATATAATTATATAATATATATATATATATATATATATATATATATATATATATAATATATATATCATATATTATATATATCGTCTAATATATGTGTGTGTGTGTGTGGGTTATAAAATAACCGTTAATTTAATTATTAAAAAAAAAATAAAATAAAAAATTAAGCTGGTAGATAAATACACGCCCCCACAAACCCGCTCAATTTCGACAATGACAATGGCAGATTTCCAAAAAAAATTGGTGGACGCAGAGCATAGGATAACTAACAACCACGGCGAGGTCAATAAAAGATTGGATGATTTCGAGATCAAGCTTAAGGGGTAGGCTGACAATATCAAAAAACTTCAAGATGCGACAAATCAAATAGAAATAAAGATGGAAAATAACTATGTCCAAACAGAAGTAGATCTCAGAGAGTCCTTAACATTGCTAAAACTTCTATGTAAAAAGATGAATTGTACACCTGCACAACTACTACAAGAAAATGAAGAGAATCAAGAGCACAACTCATCAGATTCAACAAAGTCAACAGACTCTCATGAAAATGTTGAATCCCCAAAAAAATTAGTGACACCCACCAAGAAGTGAGTAACGCAACTCTTACAAACAAGCAAGTCTGGGATACCTTTACCAATCAACACCCCTTTTTTGCTCAACCATTAGTGACATACCAGTGAAGGGAAAAAGGCGAGATGCCTAAATTCAATGGAAACGAAAAAAGCAATGTTGCATGGATAAATAAAGCAGAAGAATACTTTAAGATATATGACATCAATGATGATGGCGAAAATCTTAGGCACACATCCATGAAAATGGAAGGGGAAGCATATAATTGGTATATGTGGTGGAAAAAGACAACACACGTCATTAGTTTGAGAAAATTTAAGGATGCATTCTTTAAAAGATTCCAAGGTGTAAAGGAAGAAGAATTCTTTTCAAAACTCATCAAATTATGACAAAAAGGAAGTGTGGACGAATACACTCAAGAATGGGAGACCTTAGTAACACAAGTACCTGGGTTATCAGAATCCCGTCTAATTCAGTCATACCTCTCGGGACTCAAAATCAATTTACAAGTAGAACTTGAGATGCATGACATTACATCAATATAAGTAGCAAGATGAAAAGCAAAAATAGGCAAAAAGAAATTTGAACCAATATTTTGGTCAAAAGCGGAAAAAACATATTCAAGACGAAGAATACCCTAGTATGTGGACTCAAATAATACGAGATATGTTCCACCACATCGTCGTGAAGATGAAAAATCTAATGTGGGAATGAAAAGGATAAAAGAGGGTAAATGCAAACGCTATGGTGAGAAGTGGGACCCCAAACATAGATGTGCTAAAGGAAAATAACCAAAGAACCTATATAATTGTGAAGCAACCAATGATTCAAACAGTGAAGATTTTGACATAGAAGAAACAGAAGATGCTCCATAATTCTCACCAGAATTAGATGATGGAAGTATTCCACAAGTGTCACTATCAGCTATAACAGGTATATCACAACCTCAGACCTTAAAGTTAAAAGGACACATAAAGAAGAACAATGTAGTGGTTTTAATCTACTCTGGTAGCACACATAATTTTTTAGATGAAACCGTGGCAAAGAGACTCAATATTTTTTCATTTCCCTTACCAAACATGAAAGTGATGGTAGCTAATGGTAAGAAGATTGAAAAGGTGGGGAAATGCCATAAGGTCAAATTGTAGATTCAGGATTTTAATTTAGAGTCTCCATTCTTCACGGTACCATTAGGAGGAGTAGATGTAGTCTTAGTTATCCAATGGATACGAACTTTAGGTACTTATGCCACCAACCATCAAGTTCAATTTATAAAATTCAAATGGGGAGGTCAAAAGTACAAATTACACAGATTCTAAGCACCAGAGAATCAAATTGTATCATCATCTCAGATGATGAAGATGAGTCAAAAAGGAGCACCCGCTTATGTAGTACAATGTCACCAATTAGAAATGTTATATGCAAATATGACTAGTGAAGAGTCACCAGAGATACAAGATCTAATTCAGAAGCATGAAAAAGTATTTCAAGACTTGCCTATGAAGATGCCACCTAATAGGGAAATTGAGCATACAATAGAAGTCAATGCAGGGTCAAACCCCATCAACATCAAGTCATACTGATATCCATATCACCAAAAAATGGAAATTGAGAGACTAATCCAAGACCTTTTAAAGTGTGGGACCTTAATCATCTTGGAATATCTAATCAAGTGTAAAGACTTACCTGAAGAAGACACTTCTTGGGAGAATGAATCATTTTTTCAACAACATCCATTGTTACTTATGCTTTGAGGATAAAGCTATCTTTCGAGAGGAAGGAAATGTTATGTAAAAAATTAGTTAGTATTTAATTTTAGGTTTATTATTTAATTTTTAGGTTAATTAGATGAAAGGTAACGATCATAAGATCATGCCCTTTTCCCAAATGGTGCCCCTGGTAGTATATAAGCCAGGAACCCCATTGTAAACAATCATCATCTGTCAATTCATTTATTAATAAGATATATATATATACATCTGTTTATCAAGAAGTTTTCACTTCAATCAATAATCTCAACTTCAACTACAACTATTTTACCTTTTATTTCTAAAGGTAAATCGTTTGAAATTCCAAAAGAGTGAAAACCTCTTCCATCAAAGGCTTTCAAAGTCGTGGGAGATTGACTGATTGTTGGAGAACCTAAAGCTTTTCAACAAGCAATAAACATAATACATGTAGATGTTCCTTCATCAATTATTGTTCAGAAACTCGTCTAGTTTTGACATGGACTGGTATCTGAAAGGCCAGTTGATGTGGGAGTCACGATACATGATTTTCGAGATAAAAAATAATTAAATTAGAGTCCTATGGGTCTATTTCTCCAATATTTGATAAAAGTAATTTCCTTTGTGTTGGAAAAGTATGCACCACTTCAAGAGCCGACATTACTGAAGGTGACCTAGCCAAATCTTCAACAATGTTGTAATTATGATTAGCCATAGCATGAGGGTTAAAGGCTAACTTTTGAAGAACACCCTTAGGGGGCAGTCAAATTACCATATCAGGGTTAGGTTTTTCAATGTGTAATGGTTCAAAAGTAGGAGGAGAAGATGTGGAAGCTTGACCAGGTGAACTAGAATCATCTCCATCTTTGATAGGACGTATTGATCCATAGTCTTTAGATCTTGTTCCTACCATAACTTGCAAAGACATCATCATGATATATGTCGATGTGGAGGAGGAAGATTGGTTATGAGAAACCATTTTACTGCCTTGAGGAGGGAAAGGGTCCTTTAAAATAGCTGGGGTCAGTGAACCTTTAATGAATTTAGAAACTTCGTCACGATGAGGGCGGTCCTTAGTGTAATGATCTTCATCACAAATTAGACAAGGATAACGAGATTTATTATTTTCATGAGATGATTATTTCTTGTTTGATTTCTCCTTAGGAGAAGTGTCTTGTTTAGCTTTTCCTTTTCCATTTTTCTTACCTCCAGATTGCTTATTTTTGCAAGTAGATGATTCTATGACATTTATTTCAGAAGTAATTTGAGGAGAAGGATCTTCTTCGGGTGAATCAGATAAAGCCAAAATCTGATTTTTCTTAGAGATCTGTTTTTTTTATTCTTAGAATTTTGGCTCACATAACCAATCATACCATCAATGGCATGTGATCCTATAAGGGCTGGGTTGGTTTGACCAGGACGAGGTAAATCTGGGGTCTTCTCATAAAAAAATGCCAGACTGGGTACAAACAAGATCAAAGTATTGGGCACAAGCAATAATTTTCTCCTTGGTTACAATGCCCCCTTTGGCAACATCTTCAGTAATTACCGGAAAAAGAGGTTTTATGAACCATTCAGCCAAAATCTGGTCTAGGATATAAACTTTAACCAAACGACGTCTTCATCTCCATTCATGCATGTGATCTGAGATATAGGTGGGCGTTGACTATTTTAAATAGGTTAAAAGTTTAGTTCCATTATCATATCGAATGGGTAATTGAAAATGTGTCAAAAAAGATGTAGCAAGGGTGTTGAATGTACCAAAGGAAGATAGTGGAAATTCTACATACCATTTGACTGCCAAACCAGTTAAGGTTCATCGAAAAAGTCGTAATCTAATAGAATCATTAATTAATGAGTTTGACATGCACCAAAGATGATAAGTCATTACATGATTTGATGGGTCTTCTCATGATTTACGTTCAAATTTAGGAATATCACTAGGCACCTTCGTAAGGATTGTCGACCAATATGGTAAATGTAAATATGATCATTAGTTAACTGAGATACGTCTGATAAATCCAAAGTTGCAATAAATGGTAACTGACAGTTAGGATCCTATTGCGCATATTGATAACCCTGAGGGATGAGTCCTATTCTAGGAGGAAGATATCTAAGATATCTTGGAATAATCTTAGTAGTTGGAATTTGCATACCTCCTAGATATCTAGGATGAGCCATACTAGATTGTAGTAAATAGGTACTTGAAAAGTATGACCGGGGTACAGTTGATTCTGGAAAAGAGGACCCTGACCCATTTGACCATGGATAAACTATCCTTGAAAGGGTTGATTATAGTGCAGTTTACCTTGAAAGAATTGATTTTGAAAAGGTTGGCCTTGAAAAAACTGATGTTGAGGTTGGCCTAGAAGAACCTGTCCTTGAAAAAACATTTGCACACACGGTATACTAGACCACACCATAGGCATTTAGGGTATGGACTGAATCATAGAACAAGTTTGATAAGAAGATAACTCAGGAATAGTATGAGTAATTGGTTGTACTGTTGCTTGAGATGAAATGGGAATAGTTACCTATAATACTCTGGGATGAGAGTTCGTGGTGAACTCGTAACTGCAATTTGAACAGATATTGGCACAATAGACTGAACTAGGTTTCAGGATAGGTTTCTACAATGGTTGTTGAACAAGTGTCGATGGATAACCCTGAAAAGGTTATTGGACTTGAATATGAATGCCTTTAACATGCATTTCATGGATAGGCTATCCAACATATTGAACAGGTTGATAATTGGGAACTTGAGGAGCAACTGGAAATGCTTGTTGGTTATATGATGAATTCCAGATAGTGTTCATTCCAGGGAACATAGTACCAACAATGGGTCGAGATACAAATATTTTTCCTAAACTGGTTTGAGGAACCTGACCATAAAGTGGATAATTTCCGATAAGAGGTTTCCATCCACCTGTAGGATAAGTTCCAACAAAAGGTTTTCCTTCTGGAGGAGGATATGATGGTTTCCCCCTAGGCGAGTAATAACCGCCTATTTGGTTTATTTGAGGATTACCTACATTGCCAAAAATCATATTTATATACTAATCAGATGTCAAACCCTAAAGTGTAGGATCAATTAACCCAATTGACACAGTTAAAGGTTGAATTGAGGGAGAAGCTCCTGAATATGTCCCAAAAAATGATTGATATCTAGGAGGCATTGATGGGCCAACATATAAATTTGGCTCTAGAGAGGTGGAAATCATAGATGTACCTGATGACATACTTCAAGAAGCCATTCTAGACCAATCAAATCTTGGTATGGTAGAGTAAGGAGTAGTGTATCATGGAATACCTTGACCTAAGAAGTTCAAGGGTGTGAAATACTAAGGATCAGGGTGAAGAGATCTAAAGAGAAGCTTTGATATGTTTGTTTGATCACTGGTAAAAACTGGTGTATGAGGTGATTCTTCGTCTTCGTCTGAGGCAAGTTCTTTGATGCTAATAAGACTTGGAGGAAGACTATCAGTAATAAGAAGTTTTACATGCAGTGAACGTGGAGGACTCAGAGTAGGGGCTATAGCAGCTGAAGGTGACTCAGGCTCAGAAATGTCAAACTCAAGTTCTTCAATATCTGGTCCAGTTAATTATGAATGTGAAACTCCTCTAGTATCTAATTTTGTTTGAATAAATTCAATAATTATTAAATCAGTTCCTTCTGAGTGTGATTCTAATTTTTTAGGTTGGTCAAGTTCAAATTGTGTCACTTCATATCCTAGAATAGTAGATGTTTCTAGTTGATTTACTTCAATTCTTGTTACATCAGATTCTATAATAGTAGAAGTTTCAAGTTATGATGTAGTCGCGGATCCTGATGATTTCGATTTTTCAACTTTGATTTTTTGTAACTAACTCAGTGTATACTCAGGGGGTTTCTCCAGCATTCTACATGATTGTCTTGGTAATTTAGCCATGATGAAATATTCAATTAATTATTTACACAATATTTAAATTACACCTAAAGTCTCTAAAAAGTAAAAACAACAAACAAATCAACACATGCTAAAAATCTAGGAGTTCAAACTACACAAACCTACTTCTCACGGAGATGAATAATTACTAATTGGTGATGAAATATGACGTCTCAGAGATCAAGGTGAAAATATTTATAGATATGAGCATTTGGAACCAGTTACTCTGACAACCTACTTAATGAGACAATCTGGAGCAAGTTCTTTGCTTATACCCTCTCAAGCAAAGATTACCCTCCAAAAAGTCCAAGTGAGTCTAGTCAACGTCTGTTCTAGGTACAACATGACTTTACCTCTGTCGTCACCTTAGGTAGAGCCCTAGGATTATGGTCACTAATTTTACCAAATACAACAATTTTACTTAGGGGGGAAATTGTAGACTGCATGTGCATGCAAGGGCATAGTAACAAGCTCAATCCCCTTGAAGAATCCTCCACATGATCAATTGGAGGTTTACATTCAAGTGACCCCTAGTACCTTTCGGTTGCATTGTAATATGTGCAAATCGCTCTATCATATCTAATGAAGTGGGTATGATCACTTACCAAATTTAACATGATATCATGCTTAACTCATGTACAAGAAGAGCTTCCCAGAGAAAAATTGAAATAATTGGATTTTCTCTCCCTACCGCAAGATTCTATTGTTTATTTGTAGCTTTGGAAAGTTTACTCACTTTCCTATTCCAAAGCCCTACACTTAAGCTACTGTAGGTGGTAATAGCCCTAAAAATATAAAATTTTAGATCAATTTTAATTAATGCCATGTTATTAAGATGTTATTTACTTTGTAGGTGATGAAAGTGAAACTTATGATATTATGACACGACCCAAAATCCTAATGCAGTCGAACATGGAATTTGCAATATTTTAATTCAATGAAGTTCTAATTAAGATAAGGCAATAGTTTCTTTGATTTTTCACATTGAAATTCAAAACTGAAAACTTCACCAATCCTTTAAAATTCAACCAATTTCATTTCCAATGCAATGAACATTGCCTAAAGATCAAACAAACCAAAAGTACCCTTTATCATTTATCACTCAAAACTTTTAAACACACATAAATGAATCAATAGTTGGAGAAAACTGCATTTTCCCTATGAATGCTTTGATCTTGTGATATCAAGAGTGTAATTGCAAAAAATTCCAAGTTTTAAAAGAAATAATGCCTTTCAATCATTCAAAAATGACAACAATTCTTCACAAAAACATTAAATCTCAAGGAACCCTTAACTTGTAATTAAATAAGAATTTGATGACAAGTAAGCAATATTAAGAAGTAAACTGGTGTGTTTGATAGAAAACGACATGGAGACAGTAACCTCAAGGATAACCTATCTCTTTGTGATCAATGAGAAAACCAACTAGACAAAACCCTAATCAGTTTTTGAAAAAGGATCTAGTTCTCAAGAAAACTTAACAAGACACTCGAATGAGTTCAAAAGAGATGTTAAACAGTCTAAACAAACATAATGATACTTCCAGAAATCAAAATTCATGTCATGGTTGAGAGAAAGCTAAATTTTCAAAAATTTCAAAGGGTTGCGCAGGTTAACAGTGTAAGATAGTGCGCATGTGCTTGGTTGCTAAGGGAACAATAGCGCATGAATGCGCTCTGTGGTTGAACAAAAACAACGAAGAGGTCATAAGCCCAAGAAAAAATAAAAAATCATAAAATCAACCATACAAATTTGAAAACACATTATTTTATGAAGACTCAGGTCAAGCAAACCAAGAAGGATTGGAAAAAAAAAACTAAAGAAAAGAAAGAGAACAATATCGTTCCTCAATGGAGTCACCAATTTTTTAGGCAAATAAATCCCTCTTGCTCACAAGAGCAATCTTGCTAGATTGTAGACAAAAACTAGAAACAAACAGACAATTTAAATGTCTCTATCCCTAATTTTATCTCATTTGAATTATGGATATAAAATATGGTAAACGAGCCTCTAAGCCATGAAATGCTTGTTGAAGATCCCTTGTTGTGTTTCGATGCAACCCTTCAATGCTTGATAAAACCTACAACCATAAACAAAATAAGGATCAAAAGCATGTGTGACATAATAGTTCTGTTATGAAACTAGCTCACAAAAAGATAGAAAAGAAAGATAAACGCTTAGAAATCAACCTCTTTGAGGGAGTAACCTCCTTTATATCACACAAATGAACAATTTTTGGATGATTCAAATGACAAAACCTCCTTTCTATATATAAGAGTCTAAGGGGTCACAATATAATCAAAGTCAACATAACAATAATAATATAAGGGCACAACAATAACAATAGTGGGCTTCTATGGGGCACAATAGTAACAATATGGGGACAATAGGGGCACAACAATAAAAATAAGGGTTACAATGACAATAGTATAAGGGAATCACTAGTATTATAGGGACCTAACATGCCCCTCTCCTTCAAAAAAGTGTTGTCCTCAATGCTTTAGTAGCTCTAGATGCTTCTGTATAAAATTCTCATCCTCCTATGTGGAATCTTCAGTGGGTAAGTGCTTCCACTTGACAAGATCCTCCGAAATTGATCGATTTCATAGCTATCGAGTTCTTTTTTCTATGACTGCTTTAGGTCCCAATATG
This sequence comes from Pinus taeda, assembly GCA_000404065.3. Taxonomy (NCBI): domain Eukaryota; kingdom Viridiplantae; phylum Streptophyta; class Pinopsida; order Pinales; family Pinaceae; genus Pinus; species Pinus taeda. Next base: position 16,098 of record APFE030570509.1, read on the forward strand.
ATTTTTCCTTCCTCGTCAAGTTCTGGAAATATTGTTTGAACTGGGAGCTTGTCACTAATAACCTTCTTTAAGCATGAAACATGGAAAACTAGGTGCACTCGGGAAGCTGCAGGAAGCTCCTATGCCATAGTACCAATCTTTTACAACACCTTCTACGAACCATAATACTTTAGTGATAATTTATTATCTTTCTTAGCTTGCTTGAGGGACATTTGTTTATATGGTTGTAGTTGTAGAAATACCTAGTCACCTATATCAAATCTTCTTTCGCTGCGATGTTGATCTGCATGTTGCTTCATTATATTATGTGCCAAAGTTAGGTTATCCTTTAAGAGTTGGAGAACTTGTTGTTGATGCTTGATGTGATCTTTCACTACTTGAACCTTAGAATTTTCTCTTAAATATGATGTGATGGACGGTGGGTGATATCCATAAAGTGCCATAAATGGGGTCATTTTTGCTGCAGTATGGCAGGAAGTGTTATACCACTATTCAGCCAAAGGAAACCATTTGACCCATTGTTTTTGTTTATCAAATATAAAGCAACGAAGATATCCTTCCAAACATTTTTTTACTATCTTAGTTTTCCCATCAAATTGAGGATGATAAGATGAGCTATGATCTAACTAAGTACCAAGACAAGAAAATAATTTTGTCCAAAAATTTCTAGTGAAAATGGGATCTCTATCACTTACAATAATCTTTGGGTTTCCATGTAGCTTTTGAATTGTTTTCATAAATGCAGTAGAAATTGTACTAGCTTTAAATGGATGAGAGAATGCACAAAAGTGTGCATACTTGGTAAGTCTATCAACTACCACCATAATGACACTCTTTCCTTTGGACTTGGGTAAACCTGTGATAAAATCCATTGAAACCTCCTCCCAACGTTGACTTGGAATGGATAAGGTTGTAACAGACCCGAGGTCTTAATTGTTTCAACTTTATTTTGTTGGAAAACCAAACATTCTGCCATAAACTTTTGAATATCAGATTTAAGGCCATCCCAAAAAAATTCCTGCTTAACCCTGTGGTAAGTTTTTAAAAATTATGAGTTCCCTCCTAAGGGAGAGGCATGCAATTCCATAAGACTCTTTGTTTGAGTTGGGAATTCTGAAATAGGTATAAGTGATCTTTGTACCATAACTAATCATTTTTCCAGCTAAATGTATCAGATGTACTGGGATCTTGTTGTAACTTTTGAATGAGTTCCCACACTTCTT
>APFE030570513.1:3434-35844 GCA_000404065.3 Pinus taeda
AAGATTTGGGTTCCCTAGTTTCCCCACCATAGCTATGAGGTTCAGATGCTATCATTAAATATTCTTGGAACATTACAACTTTTCCAGTAAGTGTGCTTTGAAACATTTTTGTTGCTTTTCCATGGTGTTAATGCAAATAAGCACTACAACTAGTTCCATTATTTAGATCAAGTGCCAAAATCTAGGTGGTCTTATAATGATGGAGTGATTGTTTTATAGCTACTAAGGTCATATGCATTTTTATCTCTTATGTTGTCCTAAGATATTCAAATTCAGAATAAGAATTCAGGTTTCGTTTCCACTGTAGATTGTAGTCGGTTTCTTGAACATAATATATAGTAGATTATCTTTTACTAATCAACTGTGGATGTGATCCCTCGCAGGAAAGAAAATTCAAAGTGACTTTGATTTCAAATTGATTTGTCAAAACATCAACACAGGAAAGGAGATTCAAAGTGACACTATGATGGCCATTATGTCAAGTCAGATGGTCGCATTCCCTTGATCGTGAACACGATTGTGATCAAGATGGAAGACTTCATAGTCTAGATTGATTGTTTAGTAGTGATAGTTAGTGGGCTCATTCACAAAAGCTTCTATTTCACTAATCCTTTTTATAGAGTTGTCAGATTCAATTTCCAAAGGTTTTAATTACACTATAGAGTTGAGTTTTGAGAGAGTTGTGATTCACAGTGTTAAGTATAGCAGATATGACACTTGAATGAAGAAAAGCATAGTAGAGGTATCAGACTCTATTATAAGCTTACCTGCATATTACAAGGGACTTGGTTGGCTTTTTTATAATTTTATAAACAAGTTCCATGTCGTGGAAATGTGAAAAAAAACAGTGATATTGGCACCATGTGGCTCTTGTCATATATGGTTTTATACTTTTTCAAAAAATTCTCTAAGAGTTCACAATGCTAAGATTCACTAGGACTTTACAAAGTTTTATTATTTAGTGAGAGACTTGCCAAGATATTACAAGATTTTATAATTGAATAAAATATTCGCCATGCCTGGTGAGAGATTCGCCAAAAAATTATATATACATATTATATTATTGATAAAATCGCCTTCCATTTTTCCTATATACCATGGAGATTCGCCCATTTATTATATTTATAAATTTACGGGGGTTCTTAAAATTTTCCCTGCTATTTAGGTAGTACATTTTCATTTGAGCCCAAGTCCAGAATGATCTGATCCATCTCATAGTCACTAATCTGCGGTGTTAATCACATTTCCTGCCCAGTCCGTGACACATGTTTTCCCAATTTTCAGACCACGGGAGGTCGAATCAACCCTGCACACCTAGTTATCAACTCTTGTAATCCTTTAACCACCCTATTGTTGCGAAGAAATTTCATGCATGTCTCTAGAAAGGTAGTTAGCATCGAGGGATCCCTCTTCGGCTCGGGTTAATCCTTACTACCTAGGGTAGAGACCTCCACGAAGCTCTTCCTAGCTTCTAGATCTGTCTCCTTGCGAACCTCGACATCGTCCTTGGTTACTTTCCTCTTATCCTCCCCTATGATGCGCCACTTCTGAGCACCATGTTTATGTTGGAGTATTCCTTGCGTGGTTCAGCCCTCATCATTTGGATGTTCTACGTCATCATAGGTTGTGCTGCCCTCTTCTCACATATATTTTCTATCAATGTGGGGCAATCTATCATTTCGTGATCGAACTGCTCACAGTAAGGGCACGATATTCTAGTCGGGTTGGTACAATCCCGCGCATAGTGTCTTGGTCCTCCACAGTTGTAACAGATTAGCTACCCGCGACCCCTTCCTAGCCCCATTCCTCCCCATTCTCATCCATGTCCTTGGAACCCACCACCCACTATTTCCACAGTTGGATCCTGACCTCACGCTTCAGTCTGCATTCTATAGGTAGGTGACCAGTCCATCAATAATTGATAACTACGATAGTCTCGCTTCTCGTGGCCCACCGATCTGCAAAGGTTGCAAAATAGTTTTTGGGGGGTCTGGTTAAATTTTGGTAGTAGATGATAGTTGTCTGTGTTGTTCTTTCCTCCCACCTGAAAGATTGTGCACCAGAGCGAGGGTGTCGTTCTTGGCCCCGCTTGTGCCTCTAGTCGCAATGGTGTTGGTCCCCCCTCTGCCACATAGTTCACAAGGATTAGATAGTGATCCTTATCATGGCCCTAGATTCTACATTTTACACACCACACTTCCTCCCGTGCTTCTAGGTGGAGTGTCTTTTCTTGTTTTAATTTCTACATTTCTAAACATAGGTTTTGTATTTGCGCGTGGATCTGTTGAACTCCCAACCCCAGCTCCTGTATTGGAGTTTCATGCAACCTCATTTCTACCTATAACACTTCAGCCTGGGTTGAGATCTTTTGCTAGGACAGTGCCATCCTCATATGTGGTGTCAATGATGCCACAAACCACGCACAGTGATGTGCATCCGATAGTGTCATGTTTGCCTCGCGAATTGTAATTTTCAATCTTTGATCTAGATCCCATGGAGTTTCACTAGGAATCATCGCAATCTCCTTGAACCCGATGATCCACTGTGTTTCTGATTTCGACCGCTAAATTCTTTTTTCAATTCAGACCAGATCTCCATTGTTCCCTCATTCGGGTGATCGCTTGAGTAGTTAATATACAATGTCAGCACTCAGTCCTCCAACGTGCTAACTAGGGTAGCCTTTTTGATGTTATTGTCCATAACTTCGTGCACTTCCCATACTATCGTTACCACAAACCAAAATTGTTCTGGATCTTCGCTTCCTGCTCCTCTGAATACCAGTAACTGGATCACACTCTTCATATTTAACCTTTGGTTTGTGTGTCGATGTACTAGGACCTACTATTAACTCGTACCGCTCCTGATCCAATCAATCTTCAGACTCTTTCTCCACAGGGTTCCAGCGTCTCGACATTAGACATCCCTTAGGCAGATCTTGGTCCTGGCAATGGAACCATTTGTTGGCTTATTGGTCCCTGACCCAGGTTTGGAAGAGTTATTTAGCAAAACAAATCCCACAGCTACCGGCCCTTTTGGTAACAACTCGCGAATCGCGGACTGAGGTCTCACCCCAGGTAGCAAGGGAGGGTACTGGAACCAGGTTTCCACACCCTCGGGATGTCTTGATGTGGTCTGGAGGGGCCGCGAACCGTTCTGTGGCCTCGCATTGCTTAATACTGCTATCGGTCTGTTAGAGCCTAGATTTACCTCAGGCTGAAAAGGTAGGATCCAGGACCAACATCAAACCACGCTCAACCTGGTAGCTAGCCCTACCAGGTCAGGAGAGGGCTCTCTCCAGGTCAATCTCAGTGAATTATGATCACTAAGGGCTTGAGATCGACTAATTTAGCTACTAATATTAGGCTAGATATAGGTGCAAAGGAGTTTGATTGAATAAAATAATGATTTTGTGGGCTCTAAGGGAAAGGAAGATTTTGGGTGTAGGGAATGAGGCTCAGTCTTGCAGGAATCTCGATGGGGCAAGGTAGGTAGCTGAATTTGGCACTCTAAATCAAATGAAATGGATGGATTAGACAGAGGATGAGTTGAAGAGAGCAAAAGAAGCCATGTATCCTCTCCAAATAGTTGAAAACATAAAAAAACTAAAGCAAACTTCAAGTAGAGCACTGCAATTTCAATGTATTCTGCTTACACTCTTGTTTGATTTAGCTGAGAAGAAATAAGAGAGAAAATGATATACATAACACATGAATAAATTCACAAATACATAAGAAAGAAATGTACCAAAACAAATGCCACAGGGATCCAAAAGAGTATTGCAAACCCTGGTCTCAATTCCTTAGCCAAAATGCTAATATGAATGTAAAATGAAGCTCAATGGTTTCTCAAGACTCCAACCATGCTAATGATTGAAAAAACACATAATATAGACAAAGCATAGCTCATCCTTGCCTCTAGGTATTGAGCTCACATGTTTAAGAGTTGATTCAACTAATTCTGAACTAGGAACTAGAAATCAGGCAATGAAACAACATGCCTCTAGAAACAAGGGAACTGATTCATTCAGTTTCAAACAACTTTTTAACTGATGAATCCACATAACCAAGTGAAATTTTAACATATTTACATCATGATCAGTCAATATACATGAAATTACATCATAATATGGAAATAAGAGAGTGAAAAAAATTCAAACTGGCCAAAACTGGGCGAAAAACAGAGCAAAACTTGGTCAAACTGGCAATTTTTCCTCTATGCATGGCCCCTAATTCTCTATGTGCTGCGGCTGTTTGGACCCACTTTTGGAGGACTTCCCGATGTCCAAATTAGCTCCAAGGGTACTTGTTGGAAAGTTCTACCTGTCTACTTTCCGACCCAAGTAGAAGTTTTCAATTATGGCCTCCATTTTCCCTGTCAAAAATCAAATATCCCAAGGCTGCTTCCTGTGTGTCAAAATAGTGGCAGTGAGGTCATTTTGTGAGTGTTTTTGACCTTTTTGAGGGCTCAAAACCTACCCAAATTTCTTGGCCATGGACAAGAAAGCATAATTTTTCATGCCAAATCCAAAAATGCTGAGTTTTTGGAATTTGGATCCTCCTAGAAAAAGCGCGCGCCACGTGGCGCGACGCATAGGGCAGAATTTCCTGTTTTTTGTGCCAAAATTTGTCAAAATGAAAAAAGTGCCCCAAATTTCTTGAAATTTAGGCTAAGCCTTCTCTATCAAGAGCTATGTTGGGCCAAGCAAGCCTTGGCCAATATTTGAATTCGATCATGCTGCTTTTGCCTCTTTGATGCCTTCCTCAATTTTGCCTTTAAAGTTCTGATTCGAGCCTTGCAAACTTTGTTCCTCGCCATGTAGTGAAAAGCCATGTGTCTCAGCAAGTTTTTCTTCTTGTTTTCCTTCTCCAACAATCTCTCCAAGTGGATGTTGGCTCTTTCAAGCCAAGACTCCCAATCGGCATTGATCTCCTCCTCGAGTGAATTGAACTCCACCCTCCTACTTTGGGCAGCTTGGTGATTCTCCAGAATGTTCTGTAACTCCATGATTGTGTGCTGATCTTCAAGATGCTTATTCCTCTGCTCCAAGTATTTTATGATCCACTTAGCCCTCTCCAAGTTGAGGGACAATTCGTTCATGTTCGCCTGCTGCTCTTGGATGATTTCCTTGAGGTTTGCATTTTGCGGGCCCACATCTGTATCATCATCCTCAATGAGGATGAAATCAGTCTCTCGCTCACCTGAAGATCCCTCATCCTGCATTGGCCTCTTACCTTTGTCCTGAACCTATGGTGCTAATGTAGGAAGCGAGGCCCCTTCCACCCCAGGTGGAGATAACACTCGCTTTGCTTCTACGAACAACTACCTAGTGCCCTTCTGATAAGTAATAAACACCGGCATACTGACGACTTGTGTCTCATGACCCTCATGTTGATAAGAAGGTCCACCTGTCTCATGCAAAACCTCTAAAGGTCCCTAAGGAGCTCTGAAAAAATCACGAGAGATGAAGTCCTCCTAAGTGATGCCCTATAAGCCAAGTTGATGAACAACCACAATTTTGATGACAACAAAATGGTAAATATTGTTGAATTTTTGCTGAGGAGTTTTGTGCTGGACTAGAGTGGTCATCCTTTCAATGTTTCGGCACATGAAGTAAGGGATGTTCATCATCCATACCCGGGTAAAATGCATTAGCAGCCTGATATGATAAGCATATAAATGGGAGAACCAGCCATCACAGCTGAAATAATTCATGATCAATTTCATTAAAGGAGCATATTCATCTTTGAGGTACCGAAAAGGAAACACTCTCTTGAGCTATCTCAAAAAACCGGGCTTGATGTACGGTTCATATTGTTGCCGTTCAATTTGCTGCCTCTTGTTCCATTGTTCTCCAATGTTGGGAATACCAATTGCTAGTGAAATGAAATATGGTGTTAATGTGAAAGTGACACTAGCTAGAGTAGCTTGACCATCATGTAAATGCAACACAAAGAAGCAGGCCAACTCATGGTGAAACTGAATGCTAGCAACCTTTTCACAGAACTCATAGCAAGACTGGTGCTGAAAACAAAAAATGGCAAGAGGGCAGGGTTGTAATTCAACAAGGGTGGTTGGTTCTTCTCTAATATGTTTGCCACTTTTATGAGGCCTCCTGGGTGCATGTACCTCTGTTGGTGAGTCACTATGTGTCTCCTCTTCATATTCATATGAAGGATCAGATGCCATCTCTGCTAGCGTATAAACTATCTTGGAGCTGCCTTGATGAGAAATAGGTGAGCTGTGATGTGTTGGACTGTCATGATGGTGTGTTTTGACTTTTGCTACCAAGGGAGACAGTGATGTAAGGGACTGTGGAGAGGAAACATAGTGAGGGATTTAGGGACTATTGGGGAGGGGTTTAGGTAAGGGAAATGGGAAATTGGGGTATGATTTAGGAATTTTTAGTATGGGTTAGGGTTTGAAAGTTGGCATTTGGAATTTTGGGAAAGGGAAGTTGGGATAGGGGATTAGTGAATTTAGGGAATAAGGAAATGGGGTATGAGAGTGATTGAGGAATTTGGAGAATGGTCTTGATAGCAAAACAGTCAATACAAAACCCTTGGGCAGCAATTTTCTTTGGTAGGGTTTGGTTTCTTTTAAACACTTCACCATACATCAACCACCCTGAAACAACTAGCAATCTTGGATGAAAATCTATGAGAGAAGCTCAACCTACTTGTATCGATAGCAATCCATGCATTTTGGGTTATTTTGGAGCAAGTTTAGTAGTTTTCGGGCTTCCTGGTGGTTTGCGCCGTGCAACATACCCAATGCTCCACACCCAGTGTATGCGCCGCACCCAGTGACTTGGAGCGATTTTCACCAAACTTTCTCACTTGCTCACCAAAATCACTTTTCCTTGCTTCTATTTTGCAAATGAATTTTTGAAATGAAGAAATAGCTTATAAACAAAGAGCTTTTAAATTTTTGGCACATGAAACCCACTTTCATAATGTTTGATTTTGACTTTATTTTTAAACTCTGTTTTTTGGACCTTTTCACTTCATTTGAACTTTGTAATGAACTAAATGACCTGAGATTTGTTTGTTTTGCAGGTGATTGGAGCTACTAGAGCTAAGGAAAGAAACCAGGGTTGTAGGGGAAGCATTTACATATGGGGGAAATTAAATTACAAAAATTTGTATCATAAAAGAAAAATACTCTGTTTTTCCTCAAAACAGAGTTTTATTGATGTTGGAACCTCCTCATGTGCTTACTGGTGGTTATTGGACACCTTGAAACACCTTTTGATGAAGCCCTAATGAAACTCTAGACCTAAATGACAATGAAACCCTAAATGGACCTTTGCAATCTTAAAGACAAACAAGGTGGCTGTATATGCTTTCTAATGATCAAACATGAACCAACAGGTAAATGACATGAGGGAAACTGTAGGGAAGCCACTGCGGTCAGATGATCCATGTGCCTAATGGAATGCAGATGACTGGGCGAGACACCTAATATGAAATGCAACAATAGGATTTGATCTCTGACGGAGGGATGAAGATACCGACACTAACATTGGCTCCAATGGGGATGGTAGCTCCTTGGAGGTGCCAAGAACTACAGATCTCTGGGAAATCAGAAAGTTCCTTCGTGCATTGGGCTATGGATTCAATAACTTCGATGACAAATCAAAACTAAATACTTGACTCAAAAACGCAATTTCAAGACTGAACTTGACTCAAAAATGCAATTTCAGGACTAAACTTGACTCAAAATTGACTCCTTTTCAAGACTGAAATTGACTGACAGACCTGACTCTAATAAACCAAACCAAAACTGAAATCAAACTCTGGCTTTATAGCCTTCACCTCGGGCCCCAAGCTGAAGAATGAAACCATTACACACTTGCAATGGAATTTAAACAAACCGATATATACGATGATGAGTACGACAATAGAAAACCTTTCACAAATAATACCGCTTGAGGAGCCGACCATTTACCGCTCCACTCGAATAATCTTCACCATTCAGCTCCTGCAAAAGGAAAGTGTTCTGGCCTCGATATGCAGCAATCTTGTACGGTCCTTTCCAAAGATTTTCAAATTTTCCATGTTTACCTTTCTCCTCATTCCTTGTATCCCATTTCAGCACTACGTCTCCTATCTTAAACCTGTCTGCCTTGGCTTTTCGATCATATATTCTTTTGATTCTTTCCTGCAGCTTGAAAGTATTTTGAAATACCTCCTCCCTAGTTTGCTGCAAATGAATTATCTGATTGATCCTTCGCTGCAAACCATCCTCTTTGCTGCCTGCTTCTTGCAGAAGTTTGACTACCGGGACTACCAAAGAGGTCAGGAAGATAGTGTCCACAACATACACAAGCTCAAAAGGAGACATTCCTATCGATTTCTTTTGACTTACCCTGTCTGCCCAAAGTTCATTGACCAATGTCTTGTGCCAACGTTTCTTATTAGTTTCCAGAAGCTTTTTGATAATGTTGACAAGAGATTTGTTTGAGGATTCCGCCAATCCATTGCTTTGTGGGTAATAGGTAGTCGAATGCCCCAAATTAATTTGATACTTATGGAAAAATTCAATCATTCTCTTTGATTTAAAGGCTACTGCATTATCAGTGATCAACTTATTGGGACAGCCAAAACGAGACAAAATGTTGTTTTCAAGAAATGAGATAATTACTGAATCAGTGGCCTGCCTTGTAGGAATCACTTCAATCCATTTGCTAAAATAATCCATCGCTATGAGGATCCACTTATGCTGTGCTGAAGAAGATGGACAAATTTCACCGATGAAATCCAAACCCTACTGCTGAAATGGAGCACTAACTTCAATGGGTTTGAGTGGTAAAGGCTGCAACTTCCTCTTACCTTGGAAAATTTGACATTCGTGGCAGCTGGCCACTATTTTGTACATGTCAGCAAAAAGAGTAGGCCAATAATATCCCTCTCTCAAGATTTTATTGGTTGTTTTCTTCCAGAAAAGATGGCCTCTGCAATCTCCTTTGTGAAAGTCTTCCATCACTTGTTTCGCCTCTTCCTCCACTAAACAATTCAGCAAAATACCACCAGGATCTTTCCAATAAAGTGCATCGTTCATGATACAAAACTTTGCAGCTTTCAATTTCAGTGTCCTAGCTTTGTTTTTAGCCATTTCGGGTGGTGATGACAGATTTTGGAGTACATAGACAATGTCTGAATACCAAGGAGAAAGAAAGAAATTTTCTGATACCTGTGCGAGCAGATTCTCTTCGTCTTCCTCGGACATAGCAGCAATTAAATTAATGTCCAGTGCATGCGGATTTGACTCAGCCATTAGTTTAGCTAGCCCTTGTCCTTTAATGAGCTTTTTCGGTTTTATTTCCACCTCATACTCCAACAAGGCAGCAATCCATCTGCCTCTCCTTCCCTTGGAATTCGTTTGTACCAAGACATACTTAACAGCAGCGTTAGGAACATAAGCAAGGATGTGGGAATGCAAAATATAAACACGAAAATCTTTCAATGCCTTTACCAAAGTGTTGATGCCTCAAAAATCGTTGCATCAACATCGGGGAATAACCACCCGATCCGGACCTTAATGCAGCTCCATTTGGGATGGTGGCTCCAACTGGATATAATGGGACCAATTTCCCAATGATGAATAAAAAGGGGATGGATGAGTCACTGGTTTTCTAATAAGTGATAATGGATGGATGACTTAATCTAAGAGCAAAAATACAAATAACTATTCTATCCCGGGAAATTTCTATTCTTAAGTGCAAAATTCGATGATCTCTATTCATAAATAGGCATATAGATGACTCTATTCAATAAACATAGACATTCATTCATATAATAATTGCTTCATTCAAATAGTTGAACAAAGTAATTAATAAACATTGTCACACTTGTCTTTTATATATTACTGATACATGTATGATTAAAAGAAAAGAACGCTGTAAACATCCAATAGTGGAAAGTATAAAGAATGTTGTTAAAACACATGCATATATTCAATAATAGCAAGAGTAATCAAATAACAATTCACATAAAAAGAATGAATTCAGACATAAATAGTAGTACCATATGAGCTACAAATCATTCCCAACATCAATCGCAATTCAAATTTTTTCCTTTAACTTAGAGATACTTTTAAATAAAGGCAGTAGTGCACATCCACATAAAAGCTTCATTGCCAAAATTTGGAATAATTGGCCCAGTCTTTATAAAAAAAATATACCTGAAGTACAGTAGTGCAACTTCAAGTTTAAGTCATATACAAAAACTCATGACCTTTTCTAAATGCATGAAAAGGTCTATAAATACTTAATTAAAGTAACTAACTACAAAATTAAAATGCTATTAAATTGGTATAACTTGATCTTGAATATCTCCTCCACAGCAATCTGGCAGTTGACAGCATGATTCATCATTCAGGCTATTTTCCCTTTGATCTGAGTTGGCATATTTCTAGCATCGGTTCCACTTCTTGAGGGCGGCTAAGATGAGAATTGAGCTAAGCCGAATATGTGGCATCGTGTATATCGGGAATGATACACCTGATTGCATCTGTTAGGCACTTGAGGGTGGCTCTCTAGCTGTATGGTTTTACTAGGAACAACCAATAGGTGTCCCAAGTTAAACTTTTTGTGATCAATCTCACATTCTTTTCCAACTCTTGATAACATGATTGCTCCAATGTTTTAGCTGATAGTAATTTACCTGGTGTACATTGAGAGATCATATTAGATAAATAGAGAGTATTTTTAATTAATTCAATCAAATTACTTGTGGATAATTTTCATCTAGAAACTGCTCTCTCTGCCTTCATCAATTGGGACTGCCATTCCATGAATAGAATTTCTTTATGTGATTCTAGGATTTTAGGTAAATTTGCTGCCTGTCCCTCACTAGTGTCCTGCCAAGTAAGAAAATCTGTTAAGGTCTCATCGGCCTGCTCTAAGTTCTGTCTAGCATCGACTGATTTATCAATGATTGATGTTGTTATGTCACACAGGGGTTCAACTTGAGCAATTTTATGACACAATAGTCTTATTTGTGTTACCAATGCCTTATTAATCTGTAGTGCTTCTGCTCTGAAATCGACAGGCTGCGGAAGACTCTTGAACTTCTCTATTTGAAGTGATAATTGAGCAATTTGCTCATCTTTTGTCTTTACCATTAGTTCATTCGTCACCTTCAATTTTGCCAATGCCTCCAATAATTCTTTCTGCTTTTGAATCACGCTCGAATCTACCCTCTATTTCTCTTCAAATAGCTGCTTGTTCAGTTGATTATTTAACTGTTGCTGCGTTGACAATTGCCGTTCTAATTGTTCTACTTTCTGTTGTGCCTCCGATAGCTGTGCTTGTAACAAAATGATTGCCTGATATTTTTCTTTTAACAAATTACTCACTTCCGATGCCTTGTCCATGGTGGCCGCCGAATAGGCTCCAGCATACTGGGACAAATTTGTTAGGTCATCGGAAGGATCGAACTCCTCCTTCCAAACTACGTTGGTCGTCATTGATTGTTCAGGGAACAGGGAAGTTTGATCAATCCTTCTCCTTTTCTGCTATCGCTTTACTAAGGCCCTGTGTTTTGGGCTGTAAAAGACATCCAGTGGAGGTATATCCTCCACTTGCAAAATGATTTGATCCGAAGGATCTTTCGGAATTATTTCTAATTCTGTAATAGGGGGTAAGCCGCTGGTTCCTTCACTTGGAACCTTTTTTGACGTTGTATCCTGTGTATCAGTTGCTTTGGATGTATCGGAATCTTTTGAGCTTTCCAGATTGCTTATGATTGAGTTGAATTGCTGCCATTCCTGGAGCAATCTTGGGTCAATCTAGGCATTTACATTCACATCCTTGCTGCTCTGCTCCTTTCTCTATTCCTCCTCATGTATTTTCTCTTGCTCTTTCCTTTGTGCCTCCTCCTGTTGTTTCCTCTGTACTTCCTCCTGCTCTTTTCTCTGGAGTTCCTCCTGCTCTTTTCTTTGGACTTCTTCAAAAATTTCTGATGTAGCAGGAGGTTCGTTGGTAAGTCGCTATTCAGGCTCACTTGATTGCATCATCGGGGCAGTAGCTAGCAAATCTAGAGGTAGAGTTTGCAACCTTTGCTCTATAAGTTTGTCAAATTCCACTAACCCGTCGTCGTGATATCTCATTTTAGCTAGTGCTTGAACCTGAAATAATGACTCCACTGAAGAGAATAGGTCATCAAACTCATCTTCTTTATGTTCAAACTTAGTGAGTTTTGCCTGTTCCAGTACATTATAGACGATTTTCCTTGGATCAAATCGTCTGTTAGGAAGAGTGGCGAGATTCAGTATATTTATCTTTTATGCTTCTTTCTCTTCATGCTTATAGTCATGCAGAGTGTAAATGCCACACCTTAGAGGAAAAGGAGGCCAAACTTGCTTCTTTGAATTCCTCAGACTCTTGGTCGCTCCTACGGATGTAAGCTGATATGCTATCTCTCTAGCCAATAGTTTGTCGGGTATGTACAAGGGGAGAACATGAGGCCTGGCATGACTGCCGAAAACTCTTATATATGTAAATGTATCCTCTCCGAACCAGTTTCCTAGGGCTGTCAAGTCAATCTCTGCTTGTGAGGAAATCTTAGGAGTAGGTTTGTCAAAAATTGCATAGTAAATGGGCAACATAAATCCATTGCAAACTTGATATAGATGGTGCTTATAATGGGCTTTCCACAACTTCTGGTGATATATATGAATCGGCATAGGGTCCTATGGAGTCCATCTCCACCCCAGCACAGGAAATTTGGAGTTAAAACAAAGAGTATCTAGGATGTAGGCGCTATAATAAAATGGAGGAATAAACCTATCAGTAACGCGGGTTTTATTTCTGAACTCAAGAATAACAGTTTCTAACTTATCAGATAATATATTCCCCCAATCCATTATTTCGCTATTGACTGTTGCTTCCATTAAAGGTACCATCTCTATTGAGAATTTTGAAGAATCATGCAACCCCCAAATCCTACACATCATCGCTCCATCATAACAATAAGGAGAACACAAGGAATCGACAGAGTACTTACCCGAGGACTCATGCTTGTGTTTCACAGGGTTTTGTCTCCATTCCCATATAGGTGCTGATTCAGTTTCATTTTCATCTCTAAACTTCTCCAGAAATGCTTTGTTATACTTCTTCTCTGGTTCAGGCAAATGGTACATTTGTCTCAAATCATTGGGTTGAAATGAACTGAAGACTCTCCCGTCGACTGTACAAAATATTATGTTTGTAATCAGGATTTCCTCAACTGCCCACCTTACTACATCTGTGTATGGAAGAATTTTCTCTCGAGCCACTATCCGGTGTAAGTAAGAATTGGCTAAATCCTTTAGGGTAGCCTCAGACTTCCAGTTTGAGCCTGCTGTAGCTTGTACTGATGTTTCTTGAGGCTCTTCGGTTTCAACCAGATTATAGATGCTTTGCCAACTAGTATTACTGAGACCAAGACATGTAGTGTCTGAGATCAATCCTTTTTTACTTGGTCCTCGATCAGCGGTATGTTGTCCTGTTATTGCGGAAGCTGAAGTTATTCCAAATTTCTTAGAATTCTTCCCCATTTGGCCTAAATTTGCTGCTTCGGAGGAGCTCTGCACAGGAGATAAAATGAACGTAATGCAGAGAATAGGTAGTGCAAATGAAGCATGAAAGAGTTATATCAATCAATGAATAATGGAGGATTAAAATAATACTGCCGCGGATAAATCTCTAAAGAGATTTTGGCATAACTGCCCCATTAATTGGCCATTTAAACCTGTCAATCATTTAAATGTTCATCATATCATTTATTCGCCAAATAATTCATTTAAGCATGGCTTTGATTTTTTGGCGGTTGATCGCAAGTGAATCACTATCGGGAATAGAAAGGCCTTTAATAATAATTTAACATAATATACCCAAGCCTTTACAATCCTTTTTGAAATTCGCGCTTAGCTTTATCGCAATCAGCGATCGGAGGAATGCTTGATTAGTTATATTTGTGTCATTGCGAAATCCCCGATTGCCAATAGTGATATCGCTAATTTGCATTGGGAGTTTTTAGAAGAGGGCCTTTTGTTGCATGCATGTTATACTTCCCGATCACCGATAGTGATATCGCATCGGAGCAAAGAGAGAGGGTCTTTTGTTATGATTGCTTACCTTTTCTATATCCAATAGTTATTTGCACTTGTCGCATCGGGGAAAACCAATGGGTATTTTGTTATGTATCCTTTGTTATTGTGATATGCGATCTTGCAATCGCTTTATCGCAATAATAAAGAATTATTCATTTTTTATTATAAGACTGATTATATGTTGTCTCAAAAGGCTTATAATGTTTTGTTTCTTTTTGGACCTTTTGAGGAATGATAAGTTGTTACCAATTTTATCTAAAAGGGACCCATTTCATATTATAGTTTTGAAGGTAAAATTTTATGAAATGGGGGGTTGTTGTAATGCACAACACAAAGTAAGGGCCTATTTTTCAATAATATTGTACTTCAATGCCGCATCCCTTATAGTTCTGCTGAAAAATGCAATCGGCTTCTCAAGCTAATCTCTTTTTGGCATCAAGACAACTGCCATGGTATGATCCGAGGAAAATGAAAACAAAATAAAATCCTGAGTATAGTCCGGGCTGATCAAAATCGGAGCAGAAGAAAGAGCTAGTTTCACCAAAATAAAGGACTTAACTGCTTCCTCCGTCCACCTTGCTGCACTATCCTTTCTGAGCATATTTGTGATTTCCCTTAAATTTTCTACAAGATTGGGCACAAAACGACGTAAAAAATTTATCTTACCATTGAAGGATTGAATTTCTTTCTTACTTCGTGGAAAATCAATCTTTTGAATGGCCTCCACCCGAGCTGGATCAATGTGGATGCCCTCCTTTGAGATGATGTGCCCAAGAATCTTGCCTTCATCCATGGCAAACAAACTTTTCTTTGGATTGAGAGAGATGCCAAACTTCCTATACCGTTGAAACACAATATTCAAGTGATAAAGGTGATCTTCATCTGAATTAGAGAAAACTGTGAAGTCATCAAGATAAACAACAAGAAAAACATCTTTTTCATTAGCAAATGCTATATCCAACAACCTCTGAAAGTTGCACCAGCATTTTTCAGTCTGAAAGGCATGTTTGCATAATGAAAAGCTCCCATGGAGTGCTGAACGTTGTTTTGTCTCGGTCATCCTCATGGACCAGGATTTGGTTATAACCCGAATAACCATCAAGTGGCGACATCTTGGATGCTCCAACTACTCGCTGAAGTATGTGATCCATCTTGGGCAGTGGATAGTTGTCCTTCAAAGAAACTTTGTTCAGAT
The DNA here is from genome assembly GCA_000404065.3 of Pinus taeda. Classification (NCBI taxonomy): domain Eukaryota; kingdom Viridiplantae; phylum Streptophyta; class Pinopsida; order Pinales; family Pinaceae; genus Pinus; species Pinus taeda. The sequence goes on from APFE030570513.1 coordinate 18,724, forward strand.
TTCTAAAATCAATACATAGCCGAATCTCACATGTTTTCTTGCGCATGGGGACCAAATTTGAAATCCAATCTAAAAATGTTATGGGAACTATGATACCAGCTTTGTACAACCGATTCACTTTCTTCTCAATTGAGGGCAGCAACTTTGGATTTATTCTTCTTAGCTTCTGATGGAAAGGCTTCTAATTTCGTTTGATTGGGATGACATGCTGAATTATACTTGTATCATATGAATTCAAATCAGAATAATCCCAAGCAAAAACATCAGTGAAGGAGGATAACAAACTGATATACTTTGCTTTTACCTGTAGAGGTAACGCCTTAGATAATTTTACCATCTTAGGATTTTCAGCTGATCAAATGTTCACATCCTCCACTCCTTCCTCAGTTGGCACCAAGATTGGTTTTCGTGCCACATCATCATGATCGAGCAGCTCCTCTAAATGGATTAGACCTTTAGGAATGATGTTGTCTTTGAGCTGCAAAACTTCCATCTGATTGACTTCTATATCCGCCTCACCATCATCGTACTCCACATCAATAGAAGTGTCTTTGTATTTACCTTTGTTTTGCAGAAATTCATCGATCTCATCATCATCTTGAAACACTTGCGAATACCTTTGATTGTAAGGAAAAGCTGGACAATGCTTGACGTGAATCGCAAACTTGTTGTTTGAATTCATTCGAATTTTCAGATTACTTGTTGCTGTTGCAAGTGAATCGGAAATGACATTCTGAGCACGGGGAACACATGTCAAAGTGTGATATGAAAATACCTTCAAGATATCCAACACTGCATTGCGATAGGCTCGCATTTGAGGATGCTTAGCTTGATATTCCCCTTTTACCTGCTTGATGACTAACTCGGAGTCACCATACACTAAAATCCTTTTGCCATTTAAATTTCTAAGAATTTTCAAACCAGCAATTCAAGCCTCATACTTAGCCTCATTATTTGAACAATCAAAAGCTAGTTTATAAGAGCATACCCTTACATTGCTTGGCATTTTGTTTGGGGCAAAAACAAGGTTGCGTATCCAAATGCCAATTCCAACACCTTCTCTTCCTATCGCGCCATCAAAATCCATGCTCCACAAGCCTGGTTCATCCTCTTCCAAGTGCTGAAATTATTTTTCTTGTCCTTGTTTTCCATGATTATGCTACTGCAGACGGCCAATTAATTGATCAGTGGTACTATCAAGTTTCTGCCTTTCTTGCTTCAAGATCTCTCTGAAATTTTCAAAGATCTCGAGAATTTCTTCTACCTCAACTACTTGGCTATTTACATCATTAAAACTATGTGAATACAAAACAAATGATTCTAAATTAGTATGTACATAGTTGATTGGATGATTTTTCGGTTTCTCCTTGCTAGTGATCATGTACTTCATCTTTTGTTCCCAGTATAGTTTCCTCATTTGACCGAACATGAGAATGGTAACATAGGAGAAATCAAGCTACATTGCCCTTTAATCTTTGCTCCCCAAGATCTGGAAAGAAGCATGACAAATCTAGGAGGTATATCCGCCACGACCACGTCCATCAAAACATTTTTAGCCGGAATCTGATCCAAACTGACCACCAAATCCTTGATAAGACCAATGCACCTTACTCTACCAGAATCGAAAGAGTAAAGGTCATGATACTTTCTAGTGATATCCAATCCCAATTTCTCCATGATGGCTTTAGGCATGAGATTATGAGAGGCTCCGGAATCAAACATAGCATTATGTAACACAAAATCATGCACCCTAAGACTGACGTAGAAAGGAGCTACATCACTATCTTGCGACTCACCTTCGAATGCTGGCCCAAAAATCAACTCGGGACTATCATTCTCCACGTTCACCATATTAGATGATGGATCTAAACTCAAAATTTTGGACACCTGACCTTTGTAATTGTTGTTTTTCATCAACTCAGTCAAAGGGATAGATATTTTAACTTAGCTCTTTCATTTTCTAAGTTAAAAACTGAAACTTTTTCTACCTCTTTCACTGGAACCTCTTTCTTTTCAATTTTCTCCTTTTACCCACTTGGTTGATTGGATTTCTCATTTGTTGATGGCGTTTTGTTGGTGGTATTATCAGTTGTCTCTTTTCCCTTTTTCTGCACATTAGGAGGATTATTCTTTGACGTTGTTGCCTCCTTCATTTTCTGAATTGGATTCACGGGCACATCTATACTTCAGAGTGAATATTGTCGCTGCTGAGATGACAAAGCATTCATGTATCCTCTTTGGTATTCATCAGACTCTTTCTCAAGAACTGTTTCATTTGCCAAAATGAAATTTTCATCCTTTTGTTCAACTGAATTCTCGAAATACTCCTCATCCTTAGTGATGAAAATTGGCATATCATCGGGAGTGAAGAAATGATTTTCCTCTCCAATCACATTCTCCTCTTCATCTGATTCTGGACCATGTACAAAATTCTACTGCAGAGGTGTCTGCACTAGTTGTTGCGTTGCTTGATCTTGGGCTCGCTGCTTTCTTTGTTTGATTTTATATTGTGGCCATTGCTGGCCACGAAAGTTAGGATTTCGAACTTGAGGTTCAGGCTTGTCAATTTTCATCCTCTCAAGCATCTGCTCCACCTTCCGAAGTACTTGATCTGAAGTGGAAGCCTCTTCCTTTATTGTGACTTTCTTCTCAGCTCTTGCTCTAGCTCTCTTGGCAAGTAAATTCACTTCAACACTGACTGCAATATTCTGCATATCTTCCAAAGTAGTCGGATCTCTCTCTCTTATTTGACAAGCCATATCAGTATCAAATCCATCCGGAAAATTAATCAAGGTCAGCCCCGTAGGTGGCTTTATATGATCAGGGATTGCATTATAAACGGAATTAAATCTAATACAATAATCTTGGATAGACTTACCAACATTCTGTTTGATGTGCTCGTATTTAGAGAGGATCTGAAGAGGATTTTTCTTAACTTCCTATCGGTCTAAGAACAGTCTTTGCAGATTGGCCAATGTAGTGATACTTGCAGTCGGCAAAGCTATGAACCATTTCCTAACTTCACCGCCAAATGTTTGTACAAACAGTCTCAATGTCATGTTTTCTGCATCAATCTCATGAAGATCGAAGAAATATGTCATTCTATCCACATGTTGTTGAGTTGTAACACTGTGAGGAGTACCATCAAGCAAAGGAATTTTTCTTTGATAATCGGCAGGCATATCATCCAAATTTTGAGGCAACACAAGGGAAGCAAAATGAGCAACCATCGCTCTTGGTGGATTCGGTCTCGAGGATGTTGGGGGAGTAGGTGCAACTGATGTGTGAGGTGTATGAGGAGGGGTGTGCAGAGGAGAAGCAATTTTGGATGTTTGAGTAGTAGAAGGAGTAGATGGAGGTGAAACTACTATAGAATTTTGATCTGAGATAATAGGTTGCATAGGGATGGTGGGAATGAAAGGCGGTTCAGTGGGAATCCTTGAGCTAGATGCAATTACGGAAGATCCAAGGGTTGTAGATGTAGTTTCTAGGAAATCAGCGATATTAGAAGCCAAAATTGAGGTCTGAAGCTGTTTCAAAATATAATCATCAATTGACTTATTAGCCCTTTCAGTTTCTAGATCTGCAAGAAATTCAGGATTCGGGACCATAGAGCCAACAACACTTTCAGATTTGGTTTCAAACAATGACAACTCAAACTGCTCATCAAAATCAAGCTCTTCAAGATACTTAAAAATCACAGGACATGAACGGGATTTGAACACGGGATTCACAGAATTCTCTTGATGAAGGATTCTTGGAATAAGATTGGGATTTTCGTATATAGGAGGAGGATTTGGATCCGGATTGGCTCTGGTATATCTTCTGGAAGCCAGTGTGCTATTATTTCCAAGAGATCAAATGGACATTAACACCTTGTTCAGCCTATCAAATCCTAAACTTATCATCCAAAGCTTAGAATTATCAGATGTACTGGGGTGATTTGTAGGTTAGATTGTCCATTTATAAGACTAGACCGAAGATTGACTGAAGTAGCATTTATCTACTTGCGCTAATGCAAAGCAAAAGCATTTCGAAGGCTACCTGGATAATCTTCAGACTCTGTCTGTAGTTTATAAAATGAAGAATACTAACAAACAAAAATTTCTTCCTCAGTATGGTCGCCACTATGTTAGAGCCTAGATTTACCTTAGGCTGAAAAGGTAGGATCCAGGACCAACATCAAACCACGCTCAGCCTAGTAGCTAGCCCTACCAGGTCAGTAGAGGGCTCTCTCCCAGTCAATCTCAGCGAATTATGATCACTAAGGGCTTGAGATTGACTGATTTAGCTATTGATATTATGCTAGGTATAGGTGCAAAGGAGTTTGATTGAATAAAATGATGATTTTGTGGGCTCTAAGGGAAAGGAATATTTTGGGTGCAAGGAATGAGGCTGAGTCTTGCAGGAATCTCAATGGGGCAAGGTAGGTAGCTGAATTTGGCACTCTAAATCAAATGAAATGGATGGATTAGATAGATGAGGAGTTGAAGAGAGCAAGAGAAGCCATGGATCCTCTCCAAACATTTGAAAACATAAAAAACTAAAGCAAACTTCAAGTAGAGCACTGCAATTTCAATGTATTCTACTTACACTCTTGTTTGATTTAGTTGAGAAGAAATAAGATAGAAAATGATATTCATAACACATGAATAAATTAACAAAGACATAAGAAAGCACTGTACCAAAACAAATGCCACAGGGATCCCAAAGAGTACTGCAAACCCTGGTCTCAATTCCTTAGCCAAAATGCTGATATGAATGTACAATGAAGCTCAAGGCTTTCTCAAGAGTCCAACCATGCTAATGACTGAAAAAACACATAATATAGAAAAAGAATAGCTCATCCTTGCCTCTAGGGGTCAAGCTCACATGTTTAGGAGCTGATTCAACTAATTCTAAACTAGGAACTAGAAATCAGGCAATGAAACAACGTGCCTCTAGAAACAAGGGAACTGATTCATTCAGTTTCAAACAACTTTTTAACTGATGAATCCACCTAACCAAGTGAAATTTTAACATATTTACATCATGATCCATCAATATACATGAAATTACATCATAATTTGGCAATAAGAAAGTGAAAAAGTCAAACTAGCCAAAACTGGGCGAAAAATAGAGCAAAACTTGGTCAAACTGACAATTTTTCCTCTATGCACCGTGCCTGATTCTCTATGCACTATGCCTGTTTGGACCCACTTTTGGAGGCCTTCCTAATATCCAAATTAGCTCCACGTGTGCTTTCTGGAAATGTCTTCCTGTCTACTTTCCAAACCAAGTGGAATTTTTCAATTTGATCTCAATTTGCCTTATCAAAAGTAAAATCTCCCAAGGCTGCTTCCTGTGTGTCAAAATAGGCGCAGTGAGGTCATTTTTCAATGTTTTTGACCTTTTTGAGGGCTCAAAACCTGCCCAAATTTCTTGGCCATGGACAAGCAAGCAAAATATTTCATGACAAATCCAAAAAGGTTGAGTTTTTTGAATTTGGATGCTCCTAGAAAAAGCGCGCGCCACGTGGCGCGGCGCATAGGGCAGAATTTCCTGTTTTTTGTGCCAAAATTTGTCAAAATGCAAAAAATGCCCCAAATTTCTTGAAATCTGGGCTGATCCTTCTCTATCAAGAGCTATGTTGGGCCAAGGAAGCCTCGGCCAATATCTTAAGTTGATCATGCTCCTTTTGCCTCTTTGATGCCTTCCTCAATTTTGCCTTTAAAGTTCTGATTCGGGCCTTGAAAACTTTGTTCCTCGCTATGTAGTGAAAAGCCATGTGTCTCAGCAAGTTTTCTCCTTGTTTACCTTCACCAACAATCTCTCTAAGTGAATGTTGGCTCTTTCAAGTGAATACTCCCGATCGGCATTGATCTCTTGCTCGAGTGAAGTGAACTCCACCCTCCTACTTTGGGCAACTTGGCGATTCTCCCGAATGTTCTATAACTCCATGATTGTGTGTTGATATTCAAGCTGCTTATTCCTCTTCTCCAAGTATTTTATGATCCACTTAGACCTCTCCAAGTTGAGGGACAAGTCCTCGATGTCCACCTGCTACTCTTGGATGACTTCCTTGAGGTTTGCATTTTGCGGGCCCACATCTGTATCATCATCCTCAATGAGGATGAAATCAGTCTCTCGCTCACCTGAAGGCCCCTCATCCTGCATTGGCCTCTTACCTTTGTCCTGAACCTATGGTGCTGAAGTTGGAAGCGAGGCCCCTTCTACCCCAAGTGGATATAACACTCGCTTTGCTGCTGCGAACAATTGCCTAGTGCCCTTTTGATAAGTAATAAACACCGGCATACTGACGGCATGTGTCTCATGACCCTCATGCTGATAAGAAGGTCCACCTGTCTCATGAAAAACCTCTAAAGGTCCCTGAGGAGCTCTGAAAAAATCACGAGAGATGAAGTCCTCCCAAGTGATGCCCTGTAAGCGAAGCTGATGAACAACCACAATTTTGATGAGAGAAAAATGGTAAATACTATTGAACTGCTGCTTAGGAGTTTTGTGTTGCACTATAGTGGTCATCTTTTCAATGTTTCGGCACATGAAGTAAGCGATGTTCATCATCTGTACCTGGGTAAAATGCATCAACAACCTGATATGATAAGCATATAAACAGGAGAATCGACCCTCACAGCTGAAATACTTCATGATCAATTTCATTAAAGTAGCATATTCATCTTTGAGGTACCGAAAAGGAAACACTCTCTTGAGCTGTCTCAAAAAGGTTGGATTGATGTATGGTTCATAATGTTGCCGTTCAATTTTCTGCCTCTTGTTCCATTTTTCTCCAATGTTGGGAATATCGGTTGCTAGTGAAATGAATTCTGGTGTTAATGTGAAAGTGACACCAGCTAGAGTAGCTTGACCATCATTTAAATGCAACACAAATAAGCGAGCCAAATCATGGTGAAACTGAATGCTAGCAACCTTTTCACAAAACTCATAGCAGGACTGGTGCTGAAAATAAAAGATGACAAGAGGGCAGGCTTGCAATTCAACAAGGGTTTTTGGTTCTTCTCTAATATGTTTGCCACTTTTATGAGGCTTCCTGGGTGCATGTAACTTTGTTGGTGAGTCATTGTGTGTCTCCTCTTCATAGTCATATGAAGGATCAGATGCCATCTCTACCAGTGTATAAACTGTCTTGGAGCTGCCTTGATGAGAAATAGGTGAGATGTGATGTGTTGGACTGTCTTGATGGTGTGCTTTTGACTTTTGCTACCAAGGGAGACAGTGATGTAAGGGACTGTGGATAGGAAAAGCAATGAGGGATTTAGGGACTGTTGGGGAGGGGTTTAGGTAAGGGAAATGGGAAATTGGGGTATGATTCAGGAATATTTAGTATGGGTTAGGGTTTGAAAGTTGGCATTTGGGATTTTGGGAAAGGGAAGTTGGGATAGGGGATTAGTGAATTTAGGGAATAAGGAAATGGGGTATGAGAGTGATTGAGGAATTTGGAGAATGGTCTCGATAGAAAAACAGTTAATACAAAACCCTTGGGCAGCAATTTTCTTTGGTAGGGTTTTTTTTCTTTTAAACACTTCACCATACATCAACCACCATGAAAGAACCAACAATCTTGGATGAAAAGCTATGAGAGAAGCTCAACCTACTTGTATCGATGGCAATCCATGCGTTTTGGGCGATTTTGGAGCAAGTTTAGCAGTTTTTGGGCTTCCTGGCTATGTGCGCCGCGTAGCATACCCAATGCGCCATGCCTAGTGTATGTGCCGCGCCCAATGTATGCACTGCGCCCAGTGTACGTGCCGCGCCCAATGTATGCGCCACGCCCAGTGACTTGGAGTGATTTTCACCAAACTTTCTCACTTTCTCACCAAAATCACTTTGCCTTGCTTCTATTTTGCAAATGAATTTTTGAAATGAATAAATAGCTTATGAACAAAGAGATTTTAAATTTTTGGCTCATGAAACCCACTTTCATAATGTTTGATTTTGAATTTATTTTTAAACTCTGTTTTTTTTACCTTTTCACTTCATTTGAACTTTGTAATGAACTAAATGACCTGAGCTTTGTTTGTTTTGTAGGTGATTGGAGCTACTGGAGCTAAGGAAAGAAACCAGGGTTGCAGGGGAAGCATTTACATATGGGGGAAATTAAATTACAAAAATTTGTATCATAAAAGCAAAATACTCTGTTTTTCCTCAAAACAGAGTTTTGAGGAAAGGCACATCTCTGAGCATGTGATGATGAAATTTATTGATGTTGGAACCTCCTCATGTGCCTGCTAGTGGTTATTGGACACCTTGAAACACCTTTTGATGAAACCCTAATGAAACCCTAGACTTAAATGACAATGAAACCCTCAATGGACCTTTGCAATCTTAAAGACAAACAAGGTGACTATATATTCTTTTTAATGATCAAACATGAACCAGCAGGTAAATGACATGAGGGAAACTGTAGGAAAGCCACTACCATCAGATGATCCATGCACCTAATGGAATGCAGATGACTGGGTGAGACACCTAATATGAAATGCAACAAGAGGATTTGATCTTTGATGAAGGGATGAAGATAACGACACTAACACGGTCTTTCGCATAGATCCGCACAGGTGCACTTTCTTAGTAACCAAATTATTATAGATATGAGCTTTTTGTTACACTCTTTAAGAAAACATTGTAACTTAAACCCCATGTGCACAATTATAATCGATGATGCATAAATTTAGAACATAAGCAATAAATAGATCTGCAAGGAAACACACAATGATTCAGAAATTCTTATGTTTATTGATCTTCTCTTCAATACAACCAGATCCACCTTGCGCACTCAGCTGTAGGGGTCTACGCACACAGCTACAGACTCTACCAAGCCTCTATGCACACATCTCTATTTATACATTCCCATGGTCTCCGAACCATGGGTAGGCTGACTTACTTCCTATTATTCTATATTATTTCTGGGCGAACAACCCTTTGACTCGACCTATTACATTTCACGCTCCACGCATTTTAGATATTTACAATATTATTATCCTAACTTATATGCTTTAAGCCCCAAAAATGTTATAGAGGGCCTTCGCTACCCAACAATTTTTTTATTGGAAGGTAATACCCACAACCTATCTTCAATCTCTTGGAACAGACGTCTGGGAAATCACGAAAGGAGGATATACATTTCCATCAGCAATTCCTTCAGATACGACAGGTAGAAATTAGTATGAAACCAATGTCAACACTGTCAATACACTATTGGGAAGTCTGTCACAATCAGAGTTTGTCAAAGTTATGAAGCTCAAATCCACCAAAGAAATATGGGACAAAATCATTCTAAGCTACAAAGGAGACTCTCAATTAAAACGTGCTAAACTGAAAACTCTCAGAATTAAATATGAAACTCTCAATATGCACAATGATGAAAGTATAGCTAGTTAATTCTTACGTATAGATGAGATTTTTAATTGCATGAAGAATCTGGGTGAAGAGATAAAAGAAGTTACTTTAGTTGAAAAAATTTTAAGATCCTTGTCTGCTAAGTTTGAACCAAAAGTATCTCCCATAGAAGAAAAGTAGGATCTACAAACTATTATTATGACACAGCTGCATGGAATCTTAATTGCCTTTAAGATGAGAAAAGGAGGTCCATTAGATATGAGAGAAGATGCATTTAAAGCTTCAACAAAAAGAAAATAAGAACTCAATGAATGAGGACATATTTCAGAAGGAGAATAAGATGCAAACTTTGTCAAAAACCTTCAACGGGGTTCCAGAAGATTCAGAGGTAAACTACCTTTCAAATGTTTTGCCTGTGGTAGAGTCAGTCATTATGCTACCAAATGTCCTCATAAAGATAAATATGATAAAGGGAAGGAATGTACAAAATGGAATAGAAAACAAAGTGTAAGTAAAAAGAGCTACTATACTCATGAAGATAGCGATGGTTTATCAAATAGTGATGAAGATGAAAATAGTAATGACTATAGACTTCTTATGGATTATGAAGATGATTGTTTTTTGGATGCTTTAGATGAAGATGACCTTTATGAAGAAATATCTAAACTCAAAATTTGTTTAGAAGAAAATAATATGATTATAGATACCTTTACACACCAACTTGCTGAAAGAGAAAAACACGATGAAAAGCTAGAATGTGAAATTGTGGGTCTAAGAAAGGATCTTGAGAAAACAAAAGCTCTCAATCTTAGATTTGTTGAAGGATCAGAAACATTAAATGAAAATATCAAAGTTCAGGGCTCTCCTCTGATAAAGACAGGTCTTGAATACACTGAAGAAACATCTCAATCACAGAATCCGTCAACCTCCACTAAAAGTTATCTTGATGCAACAAAGAGCAGTGAATAGTTCGACAATTGTCAACAAAGGAATAAAGCAGATCACCAGGTGAATCAGGGTCAATTTACTTCAAGGATGAACAAAATCCACAATCAACCTCAGGTAAATCGTACTAAATCTGTTTCAAAGAATATCAATAGAAACTACAATCAACAAGTCAGTAGATTCGATAATCACAAGAACTTATTTAATGTTCAATGTTTTTCATGTCATAATTTTGGCCACAAAGCTTCTCAATGTGTTGCTTACAAAAGTATTATGACTAGAGAAGCATGAAATTAAAGGAATGTGACAGGGATCAAGAAAAGTTCCTATAATAACTTTTCTCTTCTTGAAAATGAAATAGAATGCTCAATCTGTAACAACTTTGGCCATGAAGAATCTGAATGCGGAAGTAAATTTCGGCAAATAGCTCAAAAGGAGAAAACTCCATTAAATCCCAAAATATGGAGAAAGAAAGAACCACCAACAGAAAGATGTGGTATAGCTTTGTATGTAGAAGGACAAGAAAACCAGTGGTACATCAACAGTGGATGCTCAAAACACATGACAGGTGACAGAGAAAAACTACACTCATATAATGCCTTAGAAAAGGAAAAGAGTGTCTCATTTGGAAATGACACTCCTGCTGTCATAAAAGGTAAAGGCTTTGTTTTCTTGAAAGAAAAAGTTAAAGCTGGGAATGTTATGTATGTTGATGGCTTAAATCATAATCTGTTGAGCGTGAGTCAAATGTGTGATCAAGGAAATGAAGTAGTGTTTCGATCAAATGGATGTGTTTTTCATGAGCTTGATACAGGAGAAACCATTATTAAAGGGACAAGAACTCCAAACAACCTATACATATTCAAGGGAGGACAAAGGCAATGTTATCTAAGCAAAAATGATGAAAACTGGCTATGGCATAGAAGATTGGGACATCTAAGCTTTTATCAAATAAGAAAAGCATGCAGGTTCCAGGTTGTTCGTGATCTTCCATATATCAACATTCCTAAAAATACTATATGCAAATCATGTCAATTCGGTAAGAAAACTAGATCTGAATTCATCGAAAAGGAAGGGTCAGCTAGTAAGCCTCTTGAACTTGTTCATACTGATTTATGTGGTCCATCAAGGAAAAAGTCACCTCATGGAGAAGAATACTTTATATTGTTCATTGATGATTTTTCCAGACTATGCTGGATAGGTCTTCTAAAGCATAAAGATGAAGCATTTGAAAAGTTCAAAGCCTTAAAAGCTTTGGTTGAAAATGAATCAGATTGAAAAATCAAATGCCTTAGATCTGATCGAGGAGGGGAATTTACCTCAGATGAATTCTTTGACTTTTGTGAAAAACATGGAATGAAAAGGCAGTTCTCCACTGCAAGGACTCCTCAACAAAATTGAGTGGTAAAGAGGATGAATAGAACTATTCAACAAATGGCTCGTGCTATGCTAGATGAATCTGGAACTCCTGCAACCTTCTGGTGAAGCTGCATTCACCGCCATCACTATTCTCAACCAAGCAAATGTTCGGGTAAACAACGCTCAAACTCCACATGAACTTTGGCATGGTAAGGCTCCTACTATAAAATACTTCAAAGTTTTTGGAAGAAAATGCTACAACAAAAGGATGGATGAAAAACTTGGTAAGTTTGAACCCAGAGTAGATGAAGGTATTCTTCTTTGTTACTCTTCCCGAAGTAAAGGATATAAATGCTACAATAAAAGACTTGGGAAAATTATTGAAAGTATTGATGTTGTGGTTGATGAAGCATGAAAAAATCCAAAACAGATAAAAACCGAAGAGTATGACAATGAAGAAGATGAGGATCATTTTCCCACATCAAACCACACTGATTCTGAAGAAGAAACCAATGAAGCACCAGAAGAAGAGATAACAATAGAAGAAAAGACTTCATCTAGGTATGTTTAGAAAAATCATCCAGAAACTCAAATATTAGGAGAAAAAGGGGTAGGTGTGCAGACTAGAAGAACCATTGCTGAAGCTTCAAGCTATCTAGTATTACTGTCTTCCACTGGGCCTCAAAATGTAAATGAAGCGTGCAAAGATGAATGTTGGGTCAAGGCCATGAATGAATAACTTGAGAAAATTGAAAATAATAATACTTGGGAATTAGTTCCTAGACCACATGATAAGAATATCATAGGAACTAAATGGATATTCAAAAACAAGTTGAACGAAAATGGAGAAGTTATTAGAAACAAGGCCAGACTTGTTTGTAAAGGATATGCTCAACAAGAAGGTATAGATTTCGAAGAAACTTTTGCACCTGTTGCTAGAATTGAAGCCATCATAATGTTTCTTTCTCTTTCTAGTTTTTAGAAATTCAAAGTATACCAAATGGATGTAAAATCTGCCTTTATTAATGGAGACATAGACTTAAGAAGAAGTCTATATTGAACAACCAGAAGGATTCATTCTTGGAAATGATGCAAAGCTTGTATGCAAACTCAGAAAATCTCTCTATGGTCTAAAATAGGATCCAAGGGCATGGTATTACCATCTTAACAAATAACTCCACCAACAGGGTTTTTCAAAGGGGTCAACAAATAGCAATCTATATACAAAGATGGACACTGATAAATTGCTAATAATTGTTGTCTATGTTGATGATATAATTTTTGGCAACAATGAAGAATCCATGAGTCAACATTTTGCTTCGGTAATGAAACAAGAATTTTAAATGTCCTTGCTTGGTGAGCTTACCTACTTTCTTGGTCTACAAGTTCAGCAAAATAAAGATGGTATTTTTCTCTCACAAACCAAATATCTCACACAGATCCTGAAAAAGTATGGCATGGAAGATTCTAAACCAGTATGTACCCCAATGGTAACAGGATGCAGTCGTAGCTCAAATTATGAATCAGTAGCAGTACATCAACCAACTTACAGATCCATGATTGGCAGTCTGCTTTATCTAACAGGTACCCAACTAGACATCATGCATGCAGTGGGAATAGTTGGAAGATTCCAAGACAATCCTAAGGAAACACACCTTCAAGCAGTCAAAAGGATTTTCAAATATCTCCAAGGAACACAAAACTTTAGGTTATGGTATCCTAGAGATACAAATCTTACACTTCATGCATATACAACTGTAGATTGGGCAGGAAGTGTTGATGACAGAAAAAGCACTAGAGATGGTGCATTCTATATAGGTTTTAGGTTAGTGTCTTGGTTCAGCAAGAAACAAAGTTTGATTGCATTATCTACAACTAAAGCAGAATACGTGGCTATTACATCTTGCTACACACAACTACTTTGGATGATGCAAACATTGCAAGACATTCAGATCACATGTACTCCACCCATCTCCATTCTATGTGATAATACAAGTGCCATCAGTATTTCGAATAATCCATTCATGCACTCCAAGACCAAGCACATATCCATCAAATATCATTTTCTACGTGAACAAGTGCTTGAACAAAAGGTCAAATTGGAGTATGTTCCCTCCAAAGAACAGGTTGTTGATATATTCACTAAACCACTGCCCAGAGAAACATTTGAATATCTTAGAAGCTGGGAGTAGTTGCTGCATCATCCTACTATTAAAATCTATTTTTTCAAAGAAAGGTGGTTATACACAAGTTTCATGAAGCGTAGTCACATATATAGACTGGTTTCTGCGGGTACAGTCTCATATATACTAGTTTGAGGAAAAACAGTGGGCTAGACTCAGGAGAAAGGGGTCTGACATGGTTCAGTGAATTATCTGCTCTGCTTGATGATGGTTATAGTCTGTGGATGACATGTGGAAATATGTTGGCTCTCATAAGTTTTTGATAACTTTATATATATCTGAATGATGATGATGCCTTGATAACTCTTCAGATATATGAAATAATCAGATCTGATAGTGAACATCCGACACAGGTTTAGGGGGAGCATATGTTTCTAATAATGCATATTGTTGGCATTATCTTAGAAGATCTCGATGTAGATTTTGTTTCAGGTGGAATAAGTTTAGGGGGAGAACATGGTTGTTGGTCTAGATGCTAATTGACAAATGTTGCTGATGACAGTCGCTGATGACTATCATGGTCTTGTTTAAGATATTTGGTTCCTGTTATATATGTCATGTTTTAATGTAACAGTCATGAAAAAGGCCTAATCTGTAACCCCACTATGCATGCGATGGATGATGTAACGTTTCTTGTTTTTGACATGTATAAACAATTGATATATCCCCACTTGGTTGGGTGGATGAGTCAAATTTGGTATATCCCCACTTGGTTGGGAGATGGATGTATGTATGAGTCATTTGTGATGCATGTATAGAGTCATGAACATATTTTTACAATCTTTTATTATGCTCGGGGGGAGCATGGACTCGACCAGGGGAGCTTAATCAACACACTTCAACATATCAGAAAATTCAGCATGCACTCAGGGGGAGCATGACCCTTTGCCCTTGATGTCAAAGGGGGAGAATGACTTGGTGTGGTTGTTGTTGCCATCAAGTTCAAAGGGTGAGATTGTTGGCATTATGATGTATGTGTTGTACTTGATGGAAACCACTTGTAGCAGAACAACTCACATGTATATGGTAAGTAGATGAATCTACAAAAGAGATATCAGATGTGACAGAATGCATGACAAATAGTGTTTATAGATGTGATGAAATGAAGGGCAGCTTCAAAGAATCAGTTCAGTTGGCAACTCACTCAGATGAAAGATCATAGTCTACCAAGAAAACAACAAAGAATGACAGATCATTCTTCACAAAATAAATAAAGAGAGGTATACGCAGGTTCACCATTGACCAAGCCGCGTATACACACAGGTTAACAGAATAAAAGGAGTGTATAACATACACATGCACTTTCATAGAAAGGAAAGTGCATGTAACTTGGAATACTAAGTTTTGGTCCAAAGTATTTGGTCCATGGTATTTGATCTGAGGTATTGACCCTAGGTATTTGATCCAAGGTATTGGTCCTAAGTGGTTTTCGTCCATGGTATTGAAAAAGGCCTAAAAGTATAAAAGGAGGATAAGATCATTAGGCCAAGGTACTCAAGCATTGAATATCTGATGAAGAGTGAGATCTAGTATGCAGGTTATTGGGTTATGGTGCATTGTTGGATCTAAACCAAGGAGGAATCTTAGTAGTTGAAGGAGAATAAGATCTAATGATGGATCAGGACCTCAAGGCGTAAAGTGAACTATCATTATGTGTTTTTTCTCATGAATATTCTAGATCTGAATAATGACGCATATATTATTCTGTAAATGATATGATCTGGGTATAATTGAAGTCTGGTATAGTTGCAGAATTATGAATTAACATTTACAGAAGTATACGCTGGTTCGCTTTAAGGAAACTGCGTATACACGTAAGTTTGGCACAAGAAAGTAGCGTATACCTTATAATCTATGTTTTAGTTGATGCTTCTTGTTGTTGCAATATTCTGGGTTTTAGCTTGGGTTCTGGTTAATGTATTCTAGTGACAACATTATGAAAAGATTAGATTGATGGGATATCTAAGTGATTGATTGACTTGATTGTGGTTGGTTCAATAGGAGATTGGTTGATGCCGATATATTTGATGATGGAATGATGTTGTTAATGGATCCAATCTGAAAATTTATGAAACGTGGTCCCTGGAAGAAAGGAGAAGGTTGTAGCCTTTTGTAGGCCAACATCTATGTACTAGTAAACATATCAGCTAGTACAAGAGCTAGGGGGTTGTAGCTCCTTTCTAGTAGAAGCTGGGGAATGAGAGAAGGTTGTAGCCTTTTGTAGGTAGAAGCCTACGTACTAGTATAAGACTGCACAAGTACGAAAATTGTAAACAGAATATTCTTATTATTAAAAGAAGACAGGGACGATTACAACAAGTGGTTTTCCCCACATTGGGTTTCCACCTTATATCTTGGTGTTCATGTGTGTCTCTTATGTGTGATGATCTGTTCTATTTTTACTGCACATGGTTACTGTTTTTTCTAATGCACTAATCAAAGATCCTCATGTGATGAATTAACTGAATCATAAGTTTGTTGGATATATGCTAGTTGCATTAAACACAGTTGTGTGTACACGCGAGTTCCCTTAACCGAAGTATTGTATATGAATCTGATTATGGAAATGAAAATTTATTGATTTTCTAATACTGATTCACCCCCCCTCTCAGTATTATTCCAACATCTCACTACTACTAGATCAAACATTTCATTTGTTGTTGAAATCCTCTCCAAGTTTATGCAAAAGCCTTGTGAGGGTCACTAGTCTACTGCAAAAATAGTTCTAAATTACTTGAAGGGAACTTAGGACTTTGGACTCAAGTATACACATGTGGATGACTTCAACTTTATTGGATACTCTGATTTGATTTCGATGGAGATAAAGAAACTAGAGTATCCACTTCAGGTTATGTTATTAGTCTTGGATAAGGAGAAATCTCTTGAAGGTCACGAAAACAATCAGTTCCACAAGATTCCACAACTAAAGAAGAATATGTGGCAACAGCTGAAGCAATGAAGGAAATTGTGTGGCTCAAGAATATTCCCAAAGATTTGAAGGAAAAATAAATACATTCAACTCTTCTTTTGATTGAAAACACTTCTACAATAAAGTTGGCCAAGAACCTAAAGTTCCATGATTGAACAAAGCATATCAATATTTAATTAATGGAAAGGCCTGTGAGCAATTCTGAAACCGACGTTTCGGACTAGCTAGGTGAGTCCATCATCAGGGTAATGAGATCTGCATTTTGAGAAGAGAGAGTCAAGAAAATGAGAACCTATTAATAGAAGGATGGATAGATAACCTTGGTTTGGAGAGGTCGGCTTGATTTTT
>APFE030570514.1:0-14236 GCA_000404065.3 Pinus taeda
TACCTTCTCTTTTCTTTGCTAGTAGGCTTACAATAGTTAGAATTTTTAGAAACATCATAGATTTTCTTAGATTTTAAAACTACTCCATAAATCACTCATGATTTTCAAGGCAGACTTTTTTTTCCTTACTGAAAAGAAAAAAAAAAATTGAATAAATAAAAATAAATTAAATTAAAAATAAAAATAAAATAAAATCTTGTCCATATATTTTTTTTAACTATGATTCATACTTTCTATAATAATTAACGAAACTACTATTGCTTACAAATAAGGAATTAGAATTCCTTTTCATTATTGAAACACCCTTTGGAGCTTTTTCTTCCAAAACTTAATGGCTTGGAAGCTCTAATGCTCCTGCATCAAACAAACTAATTGTCCATCTCCATTTTCTATGCCTTTGGAACATAATTATCCCAGCATATCATCAATTATTTCATGAAATTGTTCTTTACCTTTATGGATATAGCCTCATAATATTTTACAAGGCCCACATACCTAATAGATCATTCATAACATATGTAATTGGGCTCATGAATCTCTCCCTTCCCCCTCTCTTGGCTTCTATACACACAATAAGAAGAAATTCTCAAATGAGTACTAGTTAACATTAATAAAAATAGAATTCTAAATCTTGTAGTTAGTATTTCAATAATAACTATAATTGTTATAGAATAATGCATTTCTTTATAAGTAAAGTGCCAATGGTCCATAATGATTTATAAAAGAAGTGGCAAACTAGTGTTCCATAATCATTTAGAATATTGTGCATTGGTATTCTTATAGGGGCTTCACCAGGGGAGAAATACCATAGCATGTGGGTTCATATTGGGGGATATATATTGTGGGATTCATTTATTATATGTTTTATTGATGAAACATTAGAAAATGGACGTGTCTCATGCACTCATTTATGCTAAAGTGTTAATATTTTTATTAGGGTTAATAATGCATGGTTTTTATATGGAAGGTACCCTTGATGCATGGACATATCAAATGGTTCACTAAACATTTCTAGTTATACCGCTAGTGCTACGACCACTACTACTGGTAACACCAATATTGGTGCCAACTACTTCCTAACCACTGCCCTCAACAAAGTATTATCTAAAGGCATCACAATTTCCCTCAACATGATCATATATTAATGCATCATTTGTACTCTAGTAGTAATGCTAAACTCAACACCATAACTTGGAAACAAGTATACATCTTCTTCACAATCACGCAATCTTATGTTCTACTACCCTATGCAACTCACAATTTCCTAGGCACCCAACAATATCTCAAAAATTATTGACATGTCTCATATAACCTCCATGAGAATTAACCAATAGTTGCAGTGCCTTGAACTAAAATTGATCAAGTAGCTACCCTAATTCAATATTGATTGATAGAGACCATAACATATTTACCACTTCCATTCTAGGCATAGATATCATCTAACTTATTATCTCGATCTTTTGGGACAAGAAATAGCACATCCTTTACTTAGGGAACATTGGTAAAGTAATCAACCACATTAATTAGCCAATTTACACATATTATTATTAAAAATATCATGCACATTAAACATGGTAAAAATAAATTATCGTAACTAAAACTTTCTTTCTTGTAGTTACCTCTCTCAATAGTTGACTCATCATAAGGAAATAAGAGGTTTTCAACCACACACCAACCCATGTATACATAATGATATCACAATATGCATACCCCAAGCATGGATATGCATAGTTATTTATGGATAACCATGGACACAAATGTATGTGAGTTAAGTGGATGGAAATAGCACACAAAATATATGACATAACTCCTATACATATCGGAATATAACATTATTTGCACCTTAAAATAATAAGCTAGGTGGAATGCATAAAAATCATCTAAAAGGTACCTAACTTCACCTATGAAAAAATGTATTAAATAATGGTGTAATGATTGTAATAGAGAATCTTGAAACCTGTGTTTTGTCCATAATTGACGAAAATGGAAAATGACGTAAGGCTTATATTAGGATCTTTTACCCTTAATGATAAATTCGGTGAATGTTTAGCTCACCCCCCTCACCCAAAAGTCTCTTGCATCAATGGATGCAAAATTAACATACTTAAATACACGTGTCAGTTCCGTATCCATGGGAGCATGATTAGGAACATTACAAAATTTGGGATAATGAATTCCCCGACTAGAGATAAGTTAGTAATGAAACATGCATCATGCTCTATTGTGGAAAATCAATTGTAAATCTGCACCTTCAATGCCTTTGGAACATAATCCCAACATTGCAACAATTATCTCATGAAGTTGTTCTTCTCCTCCAAGGATCTATCCTTCTCATAATATTTTAGGAGGCCAACATCACTAGGGGAGAATGAATAACATATTTAATTGGGCTCATTACTATCTCCTTTTCCCTCTCTCTTGATTCCCACACACAACAACAAAAAATTCTCAAATGAATGTTGGTTGACTTTAAAAAATATATAATTGTAAATATAGTAGTTATTAACACAATAATACATATAATTGATCTAGAATAGTGCATTTCTTTATAGGGAAAGCATTACTGGTCCATAATGATTAAAAAAATAAATGGCACACTAGTGTTCCATAATCATTTTGATAGAATATCGTGCATCAATGCTCTCAAAATAAATAGGTGTACCAATGCTCTTGTTCTAATTAAAAGCACTAATATAATTCATAACTATGAAATCAACACACTTATTTTGTTTCCCATGGATTTATCGTGGTCATAAAGCTCCATGTATAAGAATAGCGTGAATGGGAATAATGGTTAGGAACATGTGCTTCCTAGTAAGAGATGATAGGTTCAAATCTAGAGAGGGCTAGAGTATGTACACCTCCATAGAGTTTAGCAGTCAAATTCTTGCATGGAGGTGGGTCCCTTGTTCCATAAACATGGGGGGTCCGATACACCAATTTGATGTTTGGCTTGCTTGTGACATTAAAATTAAATTATTATAATTGTATAAATGAGTACTACCAATGTGAGGAGTGTTCAAATGCCATTGAAATTAGTAACAATGAACATGTTGCATCCTCATTTAAAAAAAGCATTTCCCTATGTTCTAGATAGATGATGGGTTATAAGTCATTGGAATCCTTTGTCATATGTTTTCCATCAATAATAAGTGATGAACTACAGGAAAATGAATGTGTCTCATGCACCCATTTATGCTAAAGTATTCATATTTTTAGTAGGATTAATGATATATGGTTTATATATGGAAGATATTGTTGATGCATGGATAGGTTTGTTGAATATTTATACTTATACCATCTTCTTGATTTTCCTTTAATCCTATAAAGGTGAGTAAATTCTTTGCATTTGATAAATAGAGGCCTGGTTGAAAATGGGGTCATATGAGTTATAACCACCAAATAATAGGAATATAGATCTATCACAAACATATCGTCATTCGAATTTTCATTTCACGTGTTGCATGGGAAATTATTGGTGTTAATGTTTAGGAAATTTTGAATTATTTTTTCAGTTCATGCTTGTATATATCCATACTTCTGACTTTATATTTCCTTGCAATAATGTTAATGGGTTCTATACATCCTACTTCCATGGGAACCTTTTGTTACACAAATTTTTGTCATATGTAGAAAAATAGATTATTTAATATCATTTTTCGGTGTCCATACCTTTTGTTACTCATTTTTTTGTCATATAAAGAAAAATAAATGATTTTTTATTCATAATATCCTCTTTTGGTGGCCATACGCTACTTGTTAAAATAAATCATCTTTTATTCATAATATCCTTTTTCGGTGGCCATACCTTTTGTTACTCAATTTTTTGTCATATAAAGAAAAATAAAGGATTTTTTATTCATAGTATCCTTTTTCGGTGGACATATGCCACTTGTTTATAGGTATTTAAGTGGACCGTATTACATATAAAAATTTATGGTGGCTCAAGGTTATTATACTTATTTGAAAGGTTCCAAACTATTCGAAGTGAAATAGATCATTTTGAAGACTTCCCATCCTCCCCGAACATTTATTTAAATTTAGCCATTCTGGGCAATGTATGAAGAACTTCCAATTAGATCAAATAATTTTGAACCTTCGTTGGTCCTTACATATCCCAAATTCTAAAAGAGGGGACATGGCACTCAAAATAAACTATTTTTTTCCATTCCAGCCTCTCTTTATGTTATTGATACTTAGCCACTTTCATGAGCATTTAGAGTATTCAAATTTTATTGGGAATGTTTGTAGGTTTATATTCCCATCATGTAACTAATCTAATCATCTTCAAAAACTTCATACTTTGCTCATTTTTGAATCTTCTTGGAATGAGTTGGAATGACTTGAGTGGTGGGTTTTTCTTTCCATGAGATGCCCTATGATATCCTACCACATTCCCTGGTCAAAATTTAATCCACATATCCTTAAAATTCCTACACAATGATAAGAACTACTAGAACCCTTATCATTCTCATGTCACCCCCCATGTATTAATGGATTTTCATTAAGATATATTTTACTTATCAAGTCCATCACATTGTTTTGCAATGATTATCATTCCTTGCACATTTATGACTCACTTTCCTATATCATATGAATTCGTTGTTGCTTCATCTAATGCTTACTTTTTGTTAACTCTACCATTACCACCTTTTCACTAATTCATATTCTTGACTTCCTCTCTCTTTCATGAAATTTTCTATATCAATGGTCATATCAAGTGCTCCTCTTCTCTATTGTGGCATCTACAACTTTCAAACCAACATTACAAGTGGATGGGGTTTGTACACCATTTCATTTAGTGGTCACGTACAAGAAGGAAAGTACAAATAAGTTGGTCGACATGCTTTTAAGGCCACCCACATCAAATATCATAACTTTGGGAACTCTGATGCACATGAATCCATTCACCCATGATGCATACAGAGAGAATATTCAGACGATGTCGACTTCAAGTAGGTGTTTTGACAGTTGAAAAGATAAAGTCATGTGTACGATGGTGACAACACCATTGACTACCATCTCCAGGATGGGTTATTCTATAGGTTCGATAAGTTATGTGTTCCTAAAGGTGAGCGATTGCAGTGGATTAGAGAGGCTCACACCTCCAAGGTTGCAAGGCACTTTGTTGTAGGGAAGATAGTGGCCAACTTGTAGAGGTATGTGTATTAGCATAAGATGCAATAACACATAGTTAGGTTCATAAGAGGATGCATGTTTTATTGTATTAGAAAGCCTAGTAACAAGAAACAAGGTCTATATCATCCCTTACCTATACCCACACATCCTTGGGAAAACATTTCCATGCACTTTGTGGGAGGTTTACCCACAACTAGGAAGGGACATGACTTCATGTTTGTGATAGTTGGTAGGTTCAACGTACGTGTTATGATACCTTTTAGAAACACCATAAGTGGGAAAGAAGCAACAAACTTGTTCTTTGGATAAGGGATGGGTGCACTTTGGTATACTAAGGAGCATCATTTCAAGTAAGGACATAACATTTTTAGTGCATTTTGGACTACATTGTGGGAGATGATTGAGACGGATTTAAAGAGGTATATAACATTCCATCCAAAGATAGATGGGAAGACATAAGTATTCAACAAGACTTGGTGTAACTTTTGAGGGGTTACAATTAGAAGCATCTGAAGACTTGGGATGAAATCTAGTACATATACATAACTATTATAAAAGAGTAGTCCACACTTCTACTACTAAGTCCCCATTAGAAACTTCTCTTGGATATTTTCCACCTTCATTTTTGGATATTGCATATCAACAATGAAGGATGGGGGAGGATCTTACAGGGGAAGCCTTGAGGGTCGGAAAAATTGTTGAGAATATTAGGTAGATCCATATTTAGGTAAAGGAGACACTACACAAATCACAAGAAAAATATAAGGCTAGGCATGATCAACACAGAACAATGAAGGCGTTCAAGGTTGGAAACAGAGTATGGTTACAATTGAATAAGGAGAGGCTACAGGGTCATGGTAAGAAAATCAAGGCTCTAAGGTATGGTTCCGTTGAGATATTGGAAAAGGTGACAAATAATGCCTATATAATTAATATACATCCATACATGCACATTTATTCAGTTGTAAATGTAGAGAATCTGAAACTCTATGAGCCTTCCCAAGGTAGACCAGGAAGAGGACCAAGTCATATCTTTTGTAGAGGATTTGGAACTAGATGCTCAAACATAGTGGAAGAGGATACAAGTTTACAAAAGAGATGCATAAATACCAAACAAGGGAACATGACCTTTGGCAGATTGGGTTGAAAGGACAACTTCTAGGAAAGGTTAAATGGTACACTTGAGAGAAGGTGGAGAAACAAATTCCCCACCTCATTTAGTAGAAGCTTTTGGGGACCAAAATCCTCCCAAAATGGGGATACATGATCCAAGTTGGATCATTATATTATTTTTCATCCATCTGATGCTTTTAGAGTGGAAAAGGTGGAGGGATAAACTCATTAGACGATTTTACTAGCAGACCCAATTTGGAAAATTGGGGTCTAAAAACATTACGGGAGCATTATGAGGCATCAAATGGCATTTTTTGGGAAATAATTTTTTTTGCCTATGCGACACTTTCTTTTTTTCCTATTCTATACTCAAAGGCCTTTCCAACAACACAATAATTGTCTCAATTGAAATCCATATGCAAAATTTATGCCACTCAGAAGTTGACCTGCCTGTTTTTTCCGCCATAATTGGAGAGGATGCCATGTCGGCCCCCATTATTCATGTAAAAGGGGTTATCCATATCACGATGAAGAATACTTTAGAGGAGTCCATATTTGTAGCTCTAGTTAAGAGTTGAAGGAGTCAAACCTAACCACTAGTAGACTATCAAGATGTGTTATAATCGGGCCAATAGGAGGAAAAAGGGCTCTGGTCTTTTCAAGTGCATCTCGTTCCATAGATGACCAAAGTAGTCGAGAGGGATAGGAGAGTGAACACAGAGAGGATTTGTGCATTGTAGTAGTCCACAAGCCATAATCCTTACTTATTTGTACTTTCAACCATTTTTTATTTTGAGAAAGAGAGGAGAGGGACCTCACCTTCCAATTGGGTTTTCTCCCGAAAGGATTTCCTAGGATATATCTTGAGTCAATTAAGGTTTGTGAAACTTTATATCGATTTGTTCTCTATTCTCTGCATAATTATAATTTGCATGCATACACAATAAACAATACTTTACATATCCATAAGCTAAAGAGGGATAAAGTCTTATAGTGTAGATTTATTATTTTTAAGTATAATTCATTATATTTGTTGTGACGAATTGTCGAGTATGGAAATTTATGGATCACTATAAAACACAAAACCGCATAACATATAAACCACATAACATATATGATCTCATATTTGAATAAATAGAATTAACAAATTAAATGAGATATATTTTGTTTTCGCTAAGGCAATGATAGTGGTTAAGGTTTTATTGTTTAAAATCTACTCAATTTAAATGAGAAACTAAGAAAATATGAACTATTTTGGATCTTATCTGAATAAGAGGTGATATGAGATTCCATCTTGGAAATGGGATATTTATTACTTGTAAGATTTACAACTATATTATGTCAAAATGAAAGAGTTATGCTACAAATCTAAATAGTAAACAAATATTTCATGCTATCCCAAAAGAAGATTTTGTCCTCTCTACAATTTTATGTTGAAGTAAAGTAATAAAACAATACAAAGAGACAAAAGTGGTAGAACAAAGCTAAATGTACATTTGGTGTCCGATATGAAGTATGTAATATAGTAGAAGTTAAATGGTGTATCGTAGGTGATTGTTTTGTTAAACATATAGTGTTATGGTATTGTCTACTAAGCCACATTGATGAAAATAATGTTATAGCATTGTCTAGTAAGCTCCCATGATGAAAAGAGAGTTTACATATGAACATGTTTGTTTCTTGTGGTTTATAGAAGCTGGTTTCCCTAGGTTGGTAAGTCAATATTTGTTTTCGAGTTAGTTATGTCAAATGTGTTATTTAAGGGACTATTCACCCTCATTTTTTGTCACTCTAGAATGATTGACATTTACCATCATTATTTGGAAATCCCCTACTAGTTATACTTATACACCTACCTTCCTATTTCTAACCATGATTTCCTCTCCATGTGATACTTTCTTGTCTTTGTCGATTGTGCACGAGACTCTATTTTTGAGAGATTATAAAAGATTGATATAATATGTAATTTTAAGTGTAACCAAGGTTTAATTCTTGAACATTAATCAAAATCTCATACATATTCTACTACCCACAACATTATCATTTAACGTAAATACATAGAACAAGAACTTTAAAAGACTCACTCATCATCTGTAACCTTGGTAATTCTCCTATTCTCATAATTGAAGGATGGACATTGACAACTATATCCACCAAGGTCATTGGATTAAATAGAATATTCCACAACATGCAATTTCTTCATGTTTGGTTAAATTAGTCATCTAAGTTCAACTTCTACCTTTGAGGAACTAACTAGATGACACATAACTTGTTGGGTTTCCCCAATAATTTCAATATAAATGTCCATTTACAACATCAAATGTTGATTTTGCATCCATGATTATATCAATGATTAAACCAAGCCCTTTGAGACTTTCGCCATGTTTTTATTTTATTCTTTAATGTGGCTTTTAAGACTTGCATCATATTTTAAATGTGGGTGATATTGAATGTGATCCCAATATTTGCAAATTACTTTCAATTAATTCATCTCAAGTGTGTGGAGACTCTTGAACAATCTAAACTACATGGAAATATATCTTTGGTAAATGTACAATCCACAAGCACATCCTCATTAAAATAGAATGAGATTGAACCATGGGAATCTGGCTTAACAAAAGTAAACTAGAGTACTTTAAATTGTACATTTCTGAAATGACAATATTTTTTGATAATTTCATTAGGGATACATAGATGTCGATAGAGAAAGTTTTATATTTTCCCTATAAATGATAATATAAATTTTCTACATACTAGAAGACAATGACTTTAAAATGATGTAGATTTGTTTCTTTGTGGCATTAGGATTAGTTGATGAAGTTTGGATTCTATCTTCTGTGGGAGAGTTAAAGGTATTAAATTACATTTAATTGGAGAAGAATCATTTGACAATCACATCAATACAAATGAATTTGAGTGAAAGCATAATTTTTTATGTCAATTCAAACTCGAGGTATTAGATCATTGTCATTGAATGTTTCTAAGTAACATGATTGTGTTTGCAGCTTGTATGACCATTGCAAACACCTTGCTTGTTTTTTGTGCACTCTAGCCTACTGAACACATCTCGCCCATTTTTTTGCACTCTCCAATTGAGTTGCAATAGTTACCCATGAAAATACCCCATCACAGAGCAATCACCCTTAATTCCCTTTTAATCTAATATTCCTCCCTCTATACATCCATCTTTTTTGATTAACTTGTTAGAATCTTATTTTTTGAGGCGCTAGACATCATTACAATTTGTGAATGAATAAATAATAAAAAATGGAGTTGTTGAAAAGATACTTTATTGATTGTCCTTGATTGTTAATTCATCATCCAAAATAAACAACTCTCATATTTAAGCATTACAATCACAATAAACAACTCTCATATTTAAGCATTATAATCACAAAAACAATTTGAACTTTTCTTTCCGGTGCTTAGCTCTCATATTTATGCATTATAATTAGCAAAACAATTTGGAGTTTTCTTTCCCATGCTTAGAGATTACGCTAGCATGATAATCACAATAAACAACTCTCACATTTAAGCATTATAATCACAAAAACAATTTGAAGTTTTCTTTCCCATGCCTAGCTCTCATATTTAAGCATTATAATCACAAAAACAATTTGAAGTTTTCTTTCCCATGCTTAGCTCTCATATTTAACCATTATAATCACAAAAACAATTTGGCGTTTTCTTTCCCATGCTTAGAGATTATGCTAGCATTATAATCACAATAAAAAAACTCTCATATTTAAGCATTATAATTACAAAAACAATTTGGTGTTTGCTTTCCCATGCTTAGAGATTATGCTAGCATTATAATCACAATAAACAACTCTCATATTTAAGCATTATAATCACAAAAACAACTTGAAGTTTTCTTTCCCATGCTTAGCTCTCATATTTAAGCATTATAATCACAAAAACAATTTGGCGTTTTCTTTCCCATGCTTAGAGATTATGCTAGCATTATAATCACAATAAAAAACTCTCATATTTAAGCATTATAATTACAAAAACAATTTGAAGTTTTCTTTCCCATGCTTAGCTCTCATATTTAAGCATTATAATTACAAAAACAATTTGGCTTTTTTTTTCATGCTTAGAGATTATCCAGGAATTTTATTTTAATAACTTCATCTTATATTTCTTTATAAAAAATCATATATTCAAATTAGTAAAGGTAAAATATACACCTTAGTAAAATAATTTTTTAAACCCTACACACTTTTGATGACATTAATAATCCAATAGTTTAAAAACTAACCCCTATCCTACAAACAAGGAATCTCATGGGCCACCAAATTGATGGATATCCTACAAACAAGGAATCTCACCAATTACCGATTACCAATTTAATAGATGTCTTATTATTATTATTAATTAATTCCGATTTACATTATTATTATTAATTAATACGAATTTAGGAAACATAAATATATAAGCTTTCCGTCTCTCTTCGGGCAATATACGCAGTGAAATGTGATTATGATGTCTGTACATAGTCGGACACCAAACCACACTTAGTATAGTCTCGCTGCTGCCCACCTCGGCGTAGTGCATGTAACTGGGGATGAGTGTGGAGGTGCGGAGTAACGAGTCCAGGTATTCGAGTGCTTGGCTGCAGGGAGTGATAGTGGCCATCTATGTGCGACCTGGGCGAGCGCATCGTTACAAGATACGCTACCAACAAGAATTTCAATTCCTCATGGACAACGGGCAACGCTTGACAGAAGATGATGTGTCATATACCCAAGTCAGACCCATTCCTCCCCTCTTGTCAGAAACACGCTCTTACTCCGTTGGGGATATTGTTGAAGTTTACGACGATCATTGCTGGTGGTGGGGCTCCGTCATTAAAGTGTTTCATGCTGGAGTGTTTCTTAATTCATAATCCTCAAAACCGCTGCTACAGCAAATTTCCTCTCTCCAAACTACGCCATCCTCTACAATGGTCCAAAGGAAGTTGGTCGCTGTTGAACTCAAAGGTGACACCTTTATTGCGATTAAATTTTCATTTTTTCCAATTTTTCTATTATCATTTCTTCGGTCATGAACTTCATTCGATATAGAGTTCTCATTAGAATCAATAATTTGTTTATAGCCCAGTTCTGCAGTTAATTAATGGATTGTTCTCATTAGAATCAGTAATTTGTTTATAGCCAAATTCTACGGTTAATTAATGGATTTTTATATTTCCGTTCACTTTTAATTGTTTCCAATAGAAAGAGGATGATTAGAAGTGTTTGAGTAATCCAGAATTATTAGAATTCTTTGTAAACTAGGGTTCAAACTACGATTTCATGATTGTTATGTACCTCCCAGGTTAAATAGGTTAACGTCCTCCTTAAGTTTCAAGAGATTCTTGTTTCAAGTTGAACTAGGGCTTTAAAAAATGATGAGGATATTGTGCGTTTAATCAAACTCGGCATTGAACTTTGAAATATATTCTTGTTTCAAGTTGAACTAGGCTTAAATGATGAGGATATTGTGCGCTTAATCAAACTTGGCATTGATTTATTGCATGAACTTGGCATTGATTTATCCATTAATGAGCTTTTGTTTCCAATAATTTTTTCCAGTTTAATTATGTAATACATTTTCTTTACAGTCGAATTCTGTTAAATTCTGTTAGAATATAAGAATGATATTGTCCATTCTCACAAATTTGAAACTCAGTTGCATCTGCGTACACAATGGGCATCAAGCATACAAGTATGGTTGATTATGCTTACTACGTTGGAGATGGGTTCATACTTTCACATCCCTGCCCTGTGTATAAGCATTAATCCTTGCCTTGTAAGGTGAATGTAATTCACTTCAACTACTTGTGCAGTGCAGTGTAGGAGAGATGGATGATTAATTCCAAAATTTTAACCCATTAAAATGTTTTTCTTACTTTTACTAAATTCTCTCTCAGAACTTGTATTATTATGTTTCATAGTGAACTTAGGAGGACCTTCAGTCCCTCCATAATACAATGGCTAATGTATTCTTTCCTGTGTCGTGTAGCATTCAAGTGATGTCATCAATGATGGAAACTACTGTCCCGTGGCCGAAATAGTGAGCAATCTTCTGTTGCATCATGTCCTGGGGATATGCAATCCCAAGAGCAACCAGAAGAAGAAGTGAACACGCAGAAAAGACCATTTGGCTTGGTAGGAATGAGGGTACCACAGAAAACTCAAGAATGCTCAAATTTCCTTGATGCTAAGCGAGTTGTCAAAGATTCAAGAGGGTCCAAGTCTTTTGGAAATGGATTAAAGAATGTTGAAGCCCGTCCTATGAAAGGAGTCAAAAGACCGTATGTCCCTGATGACAGAGGACATGAAACATTCAATGGATTAAAGAATGTTGAAGCCCTGTCTCTGAGTCCCGCCCGTCCTTCGACACGAATCAAAAGACCGTGTGTCCGTGATGACAGAAGAGATGGAACATTCAGTGGCATTCAAAATGGAAAATGCTATAATGTCAAAAGGTTTACGCGTGGAGATTCGGCAGAAGCCATGGAGCAAACGATAAAAACACATGATATGGAGTTAGTGGCATATCTTTCTGTGTTAAAGGCCTTTTATGTTGAAAAAAAATAATTCCAACTGCGCATCGGCAAAAGAGTGCAGCAGCCCAGCGATCCAGCGATTCACCGATGTGCAGCAGCCCAGAGATTCAGCGATGGGCGACTAAGCGATGTGCGATCCGCCGATATCACATCGCCAAAGTGGCAATGAGGTCTTATAAAGTTTTTGGTATTACTTGCGATGAGCGATCGCGGATATTGCTATCGGCATTTCGCAATCAGGGAAAACAAATGGGCAGTCTTTACCATGTGATAAGTTGCGACCCGATATCCTGGACCCGATGGGTATTCAACATTTTGCTTAATATTATTTCGGGTCCACCAGTGGCTCGTTTTATGTTTTTTATGCATTTCAGACATATATTATAATATATATATAATCGGAGGTATCAGGCCATATTGTGATTGGGATTTCGCAATCGGGGAAACCATGGGTGCACATATGTGTGCCATCCATATTGTGATCGGGATTTCGCAATCGGGGAAACCATGGGTGCACATATGTGTGCCATGCGATGAAGCTCGGACCCGATGGATTTCCAAAACCATATTGTATAATGGTTGAAGTAAAGGGCCGTAAAATAAATTTGACGTGAAGTAAAAGTCTCCTTGCCGCCGTTTATCCCAATCGGGGAAACCATGGGTGCACATATGTGTGCCATGCGATGAAGCTCGGACCCGATGGATTTCCAAAACCATATTGTATAATGGTTGAAGTAAAGGCCCGTAAAATAAATTTGACGTGAAGTAAAAGTCTCCTTGCCGCCGTTTATCCCAGTAAAACAGTAAATGCAATTTACTGTGGGTTGGTAAGTTTTTGATGAAGTTTTTAATTTTGCCTGATTGAGAGTATGGGCATGGATAAATGTCAGTAAAATCATTTAATTCTTACTGTTTTTCTCTTACGGCAGTATGGCGAGTAAAAAAAATGAATGTAAGTTCTTGGTTGTCATATATATGTGTAATTTTTGTTTTATTTTTTTTTAATGGAGTAAAGCACAGCAGTGCACATGTAATGTTCTATATATGCAAATGAAGGCACGCAGCAGCCTGGCCATAAAATCAGATGTAATTTTTTTTACACAGCAGTCAAATCTTCGTTTTGGTGAATCCCTTTGAGTAAAAGAGGATGAATTTTGTCTCAGTTTACTTTTGATGAATACAAATTCTTCTATGTGTGTTTAATACTCTGTTCTCAAAAATTTGTTAAAAGGCTTCCATGTGCTAAGATCCTGGGAAAAAGGAAAACAGAGCATTGTCTCTGTGTGTGAATTTTTATTGTTGTTTTTGGGATTTTACCAGAAAAATCCCCAACAGTGGTATCAGAGCGGGTTTAGGCTCTTTGAAGACATTCAAAGAAGTTGTAGGAAGGATTTTTGTTGCAGTAACTTCTCCAGCAAAGTGAAGACTCAG
>APFE030570535.1:8762-19361 GCA_000404065.3 Pinus taeda
AGCCCAATAATGAGTTTTCATATGACGAAGCATGTCTTTGTCTCTGTTTGCCTTTGCCAACAATTTCTCTAGATGAGTGTTCACACAGATGAGCATAGACTCTCGATCAATCGGTGTCATATCACCGGGTCTCTTTCAGGCCAATTCTTGATCCTCACGAATTTGCCGCAGCTCGTAAAGTGTATGTTCATCCTCTAGTTGTTTTTTATGCTGCTCCAAGTAGTTTATCACCCACTTAGCCATCTGCAATTTCTTTTGCAACGAGTCATTCTCAGCCTTTTTCTCCCAGATGATCTCCTTTAGCTCCGAGCTAGGAGAGCTCGCATCAACATCAATGATAGTGAAATCTGTGTCCCGGCCTCCTGAAGGACCCTCATCATGCATAGGCCTCTTGCCCCTGTCTTGGATATGTACCTATGCTGAAGAAGAAGGCGAGACCCCTTCCACATGATGTGGAGATAATACTCGCTCTGCTAATGGAGTCAACGAGACCCCATCCACCCCGGGTGGAGATAGTACTCGTTGTGTAGATGCAAATAAGGCCCTGTGGCCTCGCTGGTATGTCACATACGGTGGAGCACTTATATGCTCGGTCTCAAGAATGTCTGGCTGGTGTGAAGGTGCTCCCTCATCATGAACTATCTCGGGAAGCGGCTGTGGCACTCAGAAGAAGTCATGGGAGATGAAATCCTCCCAAGTAATGCCCTGCTGTGTCAACTGATGTATCACTATGATTTTGATAAGCACGTAATGATATACACTTCTATGTTGCTGTGCTGGGGTCTTCCTTTGTACTAAATTCACCATCCTCTCTATGTTGCGACACGTGAAATACGGAATGTTCATCATACGTACCCTCGTGAAACGCATCAAAAAACGGACATGGTACGCATAGAGACGCGAGAATCTGCCCTCGCAACTGAAATACCGAATGATGAGTTTCATCAATGGTGCAAACTCATCCCTCAGGAATCTGAAAGGAAAAAATGTGCTCCAGTGTCTCATATACCCAGGTTTGATGTATGGCTCATAGTAGAATTTTTCTAATTGCTAGCGTTTTCTCCATTCCTCTCCTACATTTGGTATCCCGGTGGCCTGAGCAATAGTCTCTGGTGACAAGGTAAAATTTCATCCAGCGAGGTTTACATGGCCATCATGTAAATGTAGAAAAAATAAACGAACTAGTTCACGATGATGTTGGGTTTATGAGATCATCTCACAGTATTGGAAGCATGATTGACGCTGAAAGCAATCCATTGCAAGCGGGCAAGCTTGCAATTGAGCCAAAGAAGTAGGCTCCTCCCTGACATGCTGACCACCTTTTCCACTTTTGTGATACCTCTGTGGCACATTAACCTCAGCTGTAGAATCACTGTCATATTCCTGCTCATAGAATGAATCCGTCTCTAACATGACTTTCAAAACAAGATAGCTGGAATATATATGCTGATATATAAAACTGTGTGTACAATTGAATGCAAACTGCTCTTTGTTCTAACAATCCTGTGACCAAGGGGAAACAAATGCACAAGGGAATATTAGGAAATGGAAAACACTAGGGAATTAGGGACTTTGGAATAAAATGTAATTAGGGAAGGAATGGGAAATGTAAATATTGGATTGGGGTTTGGGGATATTAGGTAGGATTAATGCGTTTTTAATAGAGGTGGGGGACTAGGATTTCAGGGATTGTAGTGTAGGATTAATGAGGGAATTAATGGGGAAGTATGATGGGTGAATTTGGGAATGAGGGACAAAGGGAAATGGGGAAAAATACAACCTTGGTTACACACTGTTTTCAAACCCTACAACACTTTTTATATTGACAAAAGGAGGGCTTCCAAACTTGGATCTCTATGACAAACATTCACGAACCTATCACATTCACCATTAAAAACCAAGCAAAGGCAATGGAGGCGAGCCTATCTGACAATTTTATGTGAGGAGGAGGCGATTTGATTTGCTTTCAAACTAGTTTCAGGCTCCAAACTGTAAGCGCCACACACCTTGCCCAGTGGGCTGCGCACTCCTGATGCGCCGCGCGCTTGTAAATTAACACTGGTGCTTTGTGCCCAGTGCGCCGTGCGCAGCCAATGCGTCACGCACCTAACTCAGTGCGTCGCGCACCTGAAAATTTCTTTGACCTCCACTCAAACTCACAAATTTGCCTTGGAACGATTTTCTCCACTCTTGGCATGTACAATGATTTGAAAGTTCATTGAAATATCTTTATAAAGACTCCAATTTGATTTTTGCTTGGTCCATAACCTACTTTGTAATGTTTTGTCTTTGACAATTTTTCAGGATTAATAGACTTCTGACTTTTTGGTTTCCTCTTTAAATTTGGTTGAAATAATGATTTTCTTTGACAATTTTTTGCAGGGATAGCTGTGATATAATCTGGCAAAGGAGACCAAGGTTGTGCTTGGACAATTCAAGAACTGAAATTTTTGAAAATTTATTACAAAAAATGAAATGTTGACTTATCTTCAAAACAATGTTTTGAAGAGAAGTCCTAATCTATCCGTATAATGATAAAAATCTTTGAGATAACCACCTATCGAGGACCTCTCTCTAGCCTGCTGGCTTTATTAGACTTTGCAAAACCAAATTGACTTAACCCTAGACCTAATGACCGAGAACACTTGTCATGACCTAGAAATATGACCTTTCAAGACTTGATTTTTATGAAGAGACCTGAACCAGTAGTGCCAAACACGAGGGGAATGAGTAACACAAACCATTCCATCGGAGTTATGGCATGCCTAACGAAATGAAACTGATCGAAATTGATGGGACACCTAAACATGAAATGTAAAAAAGAGTTTTGATCTCTGACGGAGGGATAACTAGACCGACTCTAACAAAAGCTACCATTGATCACATTTTAGTAATATAATGCAAGCATTATAGGATTCTTGTGCCATTTACATTGGTGAAGTGAATCTTTCTCTGTAAAATGGTTTCCTTGTTTTTTCACATATGTTTCTATATCTAAATTATTCTAAGAAGAGTATGAACATAATTTGTTTAAAAGTACACTCTTTATCTAAATTATAAATAATTTCTATGCTTTCTACGGAAAAATAAAAATAGAATTCTTAATTTCTCTATTTATTAATTGGATTTATTAATGTTTTTCTACTCCTCCATACCATAGATTTAAAGGATCCAGTGAACTTGCCTATTGTTCCCTATAAATTTAACCTGTAAACTCTATGTTTGATCAACCTAAACCAATGATTCCATTTCCCAATGACCTAATTCCATTATCTCAACCCAAAAACACAAAAAAACCAAACCTGAGCATGATAAATAGCCTAATATCATAAAAAAACCAAAGCTAAATCATAAAGAGAGATCTGTCCCTAAAACTAGAAGGGTTGGATTCCTAGTTTCCATAGTGGTTCTAAGGTTACCTATGTAATTTACTCTGCAACTTCAAAAAATATAGAGTGATAACGTAGTGCTGTGATGTAATTTTTGACGTCTATTGTGGTCACTTCGATAGACCTAGTACTGTTTACAAGAGAGGTTATCTTCTAGAGGAGAAAGAAATAAATAATTATGTAACACCTCCTCCTCCTAGGTCCACCCAAGAAAGCATCCAGCTAGGGAACTGATGGAACATATCAAACAAACTCATCCACATCTACAAAAACACCCTCAGGAGACATGTCAGCCACCTAGACATCCTGTCCATAAGTCCCACTGATGATTTAATAATTTTAACCCATGGTCACTCTCATTCTATCAGCACGATAGTGTCCAGCAACCCAAAGTCACTCTCAGAGGGCTATGTGCTAGCCACTGTGGACTTTTCTCAACAGACGTGCCAACAACCCTGATATTTGACCCACATTTCTAGCCAAGAATCTTGGCCTCTGCCCACAACATGATACAACCTTTAGAATCCATCAAAGACATGATAGCAATGATGATAAATAAAAAATCAACCTCGGGACTAAGCATGAGTATCCCCAACTGGGACTAAAATTATCTCAAACACTTGGCATCAATGCAACCTATAGGTCTAGGATACAAGACAGAGTGTAAATTACTAAAATAACTTATGAAATGTAATAAGAAGGATCACTTCCTTCTCCATTGAACTATTATATCATAAATTAGGTCATGCATCCATCCATTTAGCAATTACAAGTAAATACATGAAATAACCATGAGATGAACCAATCATTTAACCATTCTTATAACCAACCTAAAACCATATAAATATAAGAGATATGGCAACCTTTAAATCCACGTATAAGCAAGTGCAAAAGTAAGAGAACTTATCTTTTATCAAGCATAGGCAGATTTGACTAGATTTGGGACTTCCACATACCATCTGATCATAGAAATGGCTTAACAAAATCTCTCTTTTAGCGAGTCACCCTGATGCCATATTCCAGGAATGAATGTGGGATCTGATAGAAAAACCAATCCAAGAAGAACCAAGGGAATCAAGATATTAGAAAACCTCCAACCTCATCAAACTATGATCAGACCAAAACTAGTTGTTCGATCACAACAAAATCGAACATAGAATGCCATCCGAAATCCATCACTATCCTTAAAGAATTTTCATCTCCTTCTCTCTCAATATTTACACAATCCAATCCTGGATCACTGAGCCCTAAACTAAGAGCAGTCTCTTAGTCTTTATTGCAATCGAAACCCAGATGAGTAGACCCTAAACTGAGACTTCTCCCTCAGGCTTTACCGTGCATCCCACAAAAAATCAGTCAAGGGATTCCTAGAACATTGGGAATGAACCTTGAGACCACCTTTGCCTGAGATTTCAAAATCCATTTAGCAAACCAAAGCTCAAAACTAAGATAAACATCCAAACATACCATGTGTTGAACATGTAAATCCCCTCTGCGGACAGAGGCAATCCCACTAGCCCAAAACGGGTCTAGCAACAATCAATCAATGCTACTCTGCAAGTTCCTAATTGCAATTAACAAGTGGGTAATGAACACCTACTTGGATTCCAGCGCTATTTGTTTGATGAAGAGATGTCGCTCTCACTCCTTCGCTCTGGTCAGTCACAATCCTCCACTATCCTCGTGGATGGACACCTGCACATGCAAAGAGAGAACAAACACAACCGTGAAATCTAGTAAAAGCAACTATACATCAGTCAGAAAGGATGTAATTCACATTAACCATTTATAAGACAAATGAGAATGGAACCATAAAAGTAGTCATCTATCTTTTATTAATGAATAATAGGCAGAGAAAGATACAACCAAGGTTCTGACATTGAACCTATTCTCTGGCTGGGTGAGCAGCAATGTATGCCTTGCAATAGACCTTCTCTCTCTCAGGATTCTGGCAGCATAACCTCCCTATGCTTCAAGACTCTTACTATCACTCCAGACAAGCATAATCACAACTAGCATTACTCCAGAACTCCCAAAACTCTCTTGAACTCTCTCCCTGTCTAATGCATGAGGACAGACTTTTATAAATGGAGAAGGGAGGAAGATTCAATGCACTAGGACGCCCATTGTGGATCGACATTATCTCCGAAAAGCTACTGAGGATAGTTTTCAAGGATAGATGATGACTCTCGACCTCTATCATATGGATTTTTTCAAAAGAATTCATGATCTGAAAGGAAAAAACATATGGGTGCGCGTTTGCCAAAAATCATTACCAAACTTAGTTGGCGCAAGTGTTGTTCTAGGACAGAGCGCCAATGGGCGCGCCCCTTTTTGAGGATCTCAGTGATTGGCGCGGATAAGACACTGTGTACCTGCGCCAATGGAAAAAGGGCACTTTTCAGGGATAATTTGCAGAAGGTGTCTTCAGGGAACATGAAGTACATACTCAGGGGAACATAATGCAAGTGTTTTTAGGCTATGTCACTGTTCACAAGTCCCGGAATATATCCTCCAATGTACGAAAACAGGAGTAATAGGGACGGTGACCAATGGTGACAAATTACTGTGTAACACTATTTCTATTTTCCTCCATTTGGATTGTTGCATCATCAGCTGCCATATTTCTTCAATTTCTATGTCCAGCTTACTATTGTTGTTCTCAATTATTGTTAATTCAGCTGCTTCCGCTGCCGCCATAGATGTTGCTACCTCCCAAGCTTCCTGTCCCTCTGCAACATACTTTGGCTCATCACCTGTAAACACAATAAAATTGTTAGCATTAAAATCACAAGACCCACTGGTCTTATTTGTCGATTCAGTCACCAACTTTTCTCTCTACAGCTTCAAGTCTTTTTCAGGACCCAAATTTTTTTCATTGGCTTTCTCCTCAGCTTTCTCTGGCAATATTTCAGCATGTTGATTTGTATTCACCATGAGACTGTCAGCTAGTCTCGCTTTCTTACCATCTTCTGCTTCATGACTGTCCTTCATGAAAACTTCCCTGTCTTGTTTCCTCAGCAAATGAACCTGTGCATACGTCCTCTGTCTCTCCAGATCTCTTCTCTAAAGATCTAGTTTCCTGTACAATTCAATAACTTCATTAGGAGTAGATTTTGGAAACTTTACATAACCTTTTATACCTTCAACGACTCTTGAGCAATCATCAGCTGATTCAACATTCTGATTAGACTCTTTCGTATTGCTCTGAACAGTCTTTTGGGCATCCATCATATGCTCCAACTACTCCTTTCCTCCAAATAACAAAGTTTTTGAATCAGTCTTCTATCCTGGTACATCTTCCTGCAAAGGCAACAATGTATGATTGACACCATCCTTTCCAAATTTGTAGGTGTTCCTCTTCCCATCATGCATGGCTGCTCTGTCATATTGCCAAGGTCTTCCAAGCAATATGTGACAAACGTCCATAGGCATCACATCACAAACAATTTTATCTTTATATTTGCCTACTTGAAATTCTACTTCACACTGTTCACTTACCAGCAGTTGATGTCCCTTTTTCAGCCATGACACTTTATACGGTGTTGGATGCTTCATTGTCCTCAGCTTCAATTTCTCCACTACTTCTGTAGAAACTAGATTATCAGTGCTGCCACTATCAATGATCATCTGGCAACATTTTCCTTAGACTTTACACACTGTCTTGAATAAAGCCTTCCTTTGTGGCGGTTCAGTCACCTCCTTTGCTGACTTAAGTAAAACTTTATTAAGTACCAGAGACTCTCTGCTTTCTGGTGTATCCACTTCTTCTGTTACTGCTGCCATTGTTGCCTCTTCCTTAGCTGGAGCCACAATTGCATTCCTCTGTTTTATTTTTGCACTCTCTGGGCACTCAAAAGCTCTATGTCCCAGCTTATTGCATATGTAGCATCTTACTTCTCTGCCTCCTCCTCTACCTCCTCTTCCTCTGGAAAAACTCCCTCTGCGTCTTGCATCACCTCCTATGGATGCATATTGGGTTGAGCTACTGCTAGCTCCTTCTGCAGGTGCTGTAGATCTTCCACTACCACCTTGACTTTCTTTTCCTCTGAAAGTCCCTCTCCCTCTGGCAGACTGCTTCCTCATGAGTTTTTCTTCAGCCTTCAGTGCCATCTGATAGGCTTCCTCTACTGTTTTTGGAGACAGTAAACTTATCTCATCCTGAATGTCCATCCTGAGGCCATTCATATATCTATCCACTTTCTCATCTGTATCTTGGGCTTCTCCAGCTCTTATGCTCACCTTATAGAACTCCTCTGTATATCCCTTCACTATTAAGGCTCTCTGCCTAAGATTTTGCATTTGCCTAAATAGTGTCTGCTGATAGTTACTGGGTAAAAATTTACCTTTTAACTTTGCGACCATTCTGCTCCAATTCTTGATTGGCTGCTTGCCCAATCTCCTCCTTTCCTCCTGCACACCATCCCAAAAGAGCGCTGCATGGCCTTTTAGTTTGGTGACAACAAACTTTACCTTTTTCTCATCTTCCGTTTCTTCATAATCAAAGAACTTCTCCATGCTATTAATCCAGTCGATCAATTCTTCTGGGTTCAGTCCTCCTTGGTAGATCGGTACTAATTGATTCCAAGGCCTGGCTGTGGATTTAAACACTGACTGAAAGAGCCTCATCTAAGGAGAAATCTCTACAGCTTCCTCCTCAGCAGCTTCAACTTCGGGTTCACTCACATCTCCATCATCTATGTTCCTGCTGGAGGTTAACGCATCCAATCTAGCTCGCAGCTCTGCTATGCTTTCCATTATTTTGGCGTTTGCAACAGGTCGTCCTCTTCCACCCCGTCCTCGTCCTCTTCCAATTCTGAAAGCCATCCTTCTCCTGCTCCTGAGATTCAACTCTATGTTAGTGGCTCGCTCTGATACCACTAATGATGGACCGGTCCCTGGCTCTAATGACAGTCTCCCTAGTTTGTTTGAAATGTCTTCTATGTCTTCCTCTCTTTCCCTTGTCAAGTCTCTAAATTCATCTGTCATTAAACCAACAACTTCTTCTAGTGTAAAATTTTTAAGCCCTTCCAATTCATGTTGGAATTAAATGCCTTTACATATCAAACTGTGTATGAGAAACTGAAGATCTTCTACTACGTTCCACAGTATATATATATATGAGAGCAGCAATTAGAATTAGAATGACAAATTTATAAACCAATTGCGGTTGTTTGCTTCCCAACAATATATGACATGCACAGCAAATTCAATGACAAACTTATGAATGAACCACAACTATATAATCCATGTAAGATATGGATATGCGCACATCTGGTTTCAAGCACACGAGAAATCTCCACGACAATATAAAATATGCGCACTGCAAATTTAAAGATTAACCCACACAACCCTAAGCGCACAGCAAAGAGGTGGAAAACTCATGAAATCCTGCTAGACAATACATGCAACATATGGTTAGGTCGTACCGCGATTGTGATACGCAGTCCTGAACGCACAGCAACCATACGAATTCTCCAGACAGTGAGTGCAGTTATATTTATAAACCCAGTGTGCGCGCTAGCAATTTGTACACAGGTCTAATCTCACATTTCAATGAATACACAGATTTTATTAATTCAATCAGTTCCACTGTCCATGAAATAAAAAAAGAACTCATGGTGATTTCCCAATTCATCGTTTGCACCACAAAATACCATCTATACTGCGTGAGAATTTTATTAATATTCCGCCACATGGAACGCATCAGCATAATAATTCAAGAATTGTTTTTTTTTTAATTGAAGAACAGCGATGCCATTCTCCCTACTGTTAACACACACAATGTCTCTCTATTCCTGGAGTTCTACATGAGAGCAAATGGGTTTCCAGAACACTGGCCTCGCTCCTCTTGGCGGCCCAATCCTTTTTGTTTTATTCCCATAGATAATTTTACCTCTTACAAAAGCAGCTTTTACAAGTCAATTTAGGATTTTTTTTTACAATTTAGCTATTTTATGAAAAGGTAGCATGTTTTTTTTCATCTTATCCTACTTTTAAAAAAAATTAACATGTTTTATTTTTATCCTGTTTTTAAACTAGAAAACATAGAAACTTCCGGCTTTTTCCTGTCTGAGTGGCATGCACCCGCATCAGGAATGAGAAATTTATCTTTAATAGTGAGCTTGTTGAGCTCCCTATAATCCAGACACATGCACCATGATCCATCCTTCTTGTGCACCAATACTACTTGAGCAGATAAAGAACTTTGAATAGGTTGAATTATACTAGCCTCTAGCATTTCTGCAACCATATGTTCAATTTCACTATTTTAGGCATAGGGATATCTGTAAGGCTTGATGTTTAGAGGAACACTTCCTGATATCAAATGAATAGCATGATCATGATCACGAATAGGTGGGAGACCTTTGGGAGTCTCAAATACCTTGGAATGATTGTCCAAGACTTTTTGAAGATCTAGAGAAGTAGATAATTTCGATGTGGGAAACTCTAGTGAACATAATTGTGAAATTATGCCTCATTGTTTTTTCTTTAGAAGCTTTGTCATTCCATTAGAGCTGATTATCTTTCCTGGTTTCTCTGTGATACCTCTTAATTCAAATTCCTTTCCTTCCGAAGAAAATTTCATGAAAAGTTCTTGAAAATTAAAAGCTATTGTACCCAAGGATTGTAGCCATTGGACTCCTAGTGCAACATCAGCACCAGCCATTGGAATGGAAATCATTAGGCTATTCAATACATATTCTCCCATGTATAGCTTGATATTATGGAACTTTCTAGAGCAATTTATGGTTCCTGCACTTACAACCATCACTTGACACTCTGGTGTTGGATATAGGAAGCAGTGGAATTCCTTGGCTATCTTACAATGAATAAAATTACGGGTACTTCCCGAATCAATCAACACTATTATCTTTTTCTTCATGATATGTCCTTCTATCTTGATAGTTTGAGGAGTGGTAATTCTGGCCAATGCATTACAAGATATGGTCAGATTCATTTCTTATTTCTCTGGGGTTTGTTCTTGGTGTATATCCTCTTCTTTTGACATTTCTTGTTCCTTTTCTTCCTCCTCTTCAAAATCTATGTAAAATAATTTCTTCTCAGCACACTTATGACCTTCAGTGTATTTTCTATCACAACTGTAACAAAGCCCTTTTTCTCTTTTTTATTCCAATTGTTGGGGTGTCAACCTTGTAGGTTGTGGAAGGCTAGGGGAAACAACACTTCCATCCTTATAGTTGTGAGT